>CAUYLG010064146.1:0-69881 GCA_963573385.1 Cacajao melanocephalus | reverse complement strand
ACTAACCTATATATATGCAATCATACTAGTCCTATACAATCTTCCTATATAATCATATAATAAATTACTGCTTACTATATCTAGCTCATATATATTCATACTTAGTTCCATGTAATCTTTCTATATAATCATATAGGTATTATAGTTGAAGCTGTACTGACATTTAGTGCTGATTTATAGAATCCTTCCGTATAACCATATAGTAGTTTGTAGTAGGAGGAATGCCTAGAGCAGTCACAAAACAGAATCAGTACATGGGAAAACAGCCAGACCAGGACCAGAACCAAAGACCCAGGCGGTGGCGTCCCTGCTGAAAGGGCATACGCTGTCTGGCAGGCTTGGAGCAAGAGGCTCTCCTCCTGAGAAAGGAGCTGTAGTACCTTGCATCCAGTTCCTGAGGAAAGTCGGCCTCAGGCCTGAGATCCTGGAAATAACCGCCGGAGAAGAACCCCTCTGGTGTGACCCAGTCACAGCAGCTATACACCCTGTCAGTCTTTTCTCGCTTCTGTGCTCGCTCAAAGAATCCTCCCATAAATATCTTAAGAGAAGAGCACACGTCTGTCAGCTCCCACTGCGTTAAGCTTACAGTATCCTTCTATTAGAAACCCTTTGAAGTCTCCAGTCCCCAGGTAAGAAGTGTTGTGCACGACACCTGTTGCACACAGCCCACCTCCTTGCCTCGGTGACCTAATGGGGGTGGACCCCTTTTCTGTACACGACCCTCTACTACTGCGCATGGCACAGCCCCCTACAGTGCACGGCCCACCTCTCTGCCCAGGTGACATAATGGGGTGGTCCCCTCGCTTGTAACTCATGTGATTATGTTTGCCCTATCACTAAGCCTATAGATGATGATGTCACGCATGACCCTGCCCCCTGCTTGTACCTAATAAACACAGATGATCTGGGGCATTTGGGGGCCGCTGCTGATCTCCGCTCACAGGTGGTGTGGCCCCCCTGAGTCCAGATGCTCTTCTCCAGTTCTTCAGCGTCCTGTCTCTTTGCTTCTAGGATCCTGCACCTCAGCACAGCATAAGGGACACCCCATGACCCTGTGAGACCCCACCAGCCCTACACATCATGTGGTGCCTTCAGCTTATTCCTATAAATAGTTCTCAAAATGGTGTCCAGCACACAACCAAAGAAACCAGAGCACATCAGGAATGAAGACTCCATGGGGGAGAACCCACAGAAATGAGAGAGCAAGCCCACAAAGATCAGAAAATAGCCGTGGTCAACTGTAAACAGCAATGACTAAAGTTAAGAATCCAATGGGCAGATTTAACCAGCATATCAGACAAGTCACGGAGGGAGCAGGTGAAATGGAAGACAGAATAGAAGGAATTTTGGAGAATAAAGCACACGAAGGTAAAACTGGGGAAGAGCAGGAGGGAAGCCAAGATGCAGAGAGCAGTAAGATGGTGTCACGTACATCAGATGGAGACCCTGAAGCTCAGCAGATAGAGGATGGGGCAGAGGAAACAGTGGAAAGGATAGGCTTCGCCTTTCCCAGATCAAAGACACTCATGTCTAAATCAACGTCCCAATCCCTATTTATATCCTAATGAGACGGCAGACACGGAAAGGCTAAGAGAAGTCTTAGAGGCAGCCAGAGAGAAAAGTCAGATTGCCTGTGAACAAGAGAGAGACTAACAGCTGATCTCCCAAACGCAGCAACGAAGCAGGACCAGAGGAAGCTCCACAGACAGCCAAAGACCCAGACTCTTCCCCAGCCCCGAGGTCATCAGAGTCCCTCCCAACAGGTCCAACCCTCAGCTCAGAGACACTAAGCCTCACCTGACAGGGCCTGATTTAATTACCGAGGATAACAGAATCAAAGCTAGCTTTTGTCCCTGCCGGTCTGGGGTGAGGCCGGGTCAGTTACAGAAGGGTCTTTCCTTCTGCTGTACAATATCACAGATGCAGAGAGAAGAGAAGGTGAGGAACGCTGGGCCGTTAGAAGGATCGCCCGTCAGACAGTTTTGTATTTACTTGTCTGTTCTGCTCTTCTTGCTCTTCTAACAAAATGCAATTCTTTTTTTTTTTTTTTTTTTGAGGCGGAGTCTTGTTCTGTTGGCCGGGCTGGAGTGCAGCAGCGTGATCTCGACTCACTGCAACCTCTGCCTCCTGGGTTCAAGCGATTCTCATGCCTCTGCCTCCCAAGTAGCTGGGACTACAGGCATGTGCCACCCCACCTGGCTAATTTTTGTATTTTTAGTAGAGATAGGGTTTCACCATGTTGGCCAGGCTGGTCTCAAACTCCTGACCTCAGGTGATCCGCCTGCCTTGGCCTCCCAAAGTGCTGGGATGACAGGTACAAGCCACTGCGACCGGCCAGCAAGTTTCATAAGTAACTAAAAATGTCCAAACGGCAACAAGGCCAAACTTGTGCTGCTCCTGCGCGATAACCAGTAAGTCAAGAGACGAGGAGTCAGAGCCGGGAAGGCAGCTTCATTTTGCTTTTTGTTTTTGTTTTTTGGTTTTGAGATGGAATTTCGGTCTTGTTGCCCAGGCTGGAGTGCAAAGGCACGATCTTGGCTCACCTCAATCTCCGCCTCCCGGGTTCAAGCGATTCTCCTGCCTCAGCCTCCCAAATAGCTGGGATTATAGGCGTGCACCACCACGCCCAGCTAATTTTCATGTTATGAGTAGAGACGGGGTTTCTCCATGTTGGTCAGGCTGGTCTTCAACTCCCAACCTCAAGTGATCTGCCTGCTTCAGCCTCCCAAAGTGCTGGGATGACAGGCGTGGGCCACCGTGCCCGGCGGGCAACTTTAATTTTAAGAGAAGCAAGCCCAGCCGATACGAACAAGCGCCCTGAGGAACCACCTCACGTCAGTACGAAAGTCAGGCCCTTTTCATGTTCGGGCAGGGGAAAGAGGAGGGCTTGCCATCAAGAGGTCACGATGACTGTGGACAACTGGGTGCCCGTGAGGGTCCGAGGAGGTTGGGAACGCCGTCTTCCTTTCCAGGTCACAATGCTCCTGTAAATCTTCAACAAAACATAGTTAGCTGTTCACATGCTTCCCCTTCAGTCCTAGAGTGAGTTTCAGAAACTACATGGAAAGTACTGTTCTTCCGTTTTATCTCCGTGCTCTGCAACTATCCTAACCCACGTACAGGAGTAGGTAGAGGTCCCTTAAACAAAAAAGAAGTGAGTGATGTGAATTCTTTTGCTGTCTCACTGTTACACAAATAGTCCTTTAGAGCAGTTTGGTGCCTATGCTAAGACCCCAGCAGTGAGGGCCATTTACACCGAGAAGAGGTCACCATAGGTGACAATTATCTTCAACTTGGACTTCGCCTTATCTGTATGCTGTATAGATGCCTCTATTTCTTAACATTTATTTATGATTAAATATATTGCTATCCTCTGAAATCTTTTTGGAAATAATTATGTCTAATCAGTACTTCACACACACACACACGCACGCACGCACACACACGCACACACTCACACACACACGTGCGTGCCTACCACGTACCAGCTTCCAAACTGGTTGGTCGCTTCATGGCTGCTGTCTGGAAACAGCTGTTTCTGACCATGTGTATACTTCACGGGCTTCTTTGGAGGGGGCTGGGAAGCCAGCAAGCCACCATCTCCACCGCCCAATCTTGAAGGCACCAGCCCAGTGCCTCTACTGTGTTCTAGCCCTGGAAGCAAGTCACCCAGTCTAGTCCACGCTCCTGGGAGCGGACCGCACATGAGGCGGGAGATGAGGAGGCAGAGTCGCCAGGGCAGACAGTGAGAGGGACCCTCTGATGCTCCTTTGACCCCCCAGAATGGGACCCCTTGGCTTTTTCCCACCCTAGTATTCCAGGCATCCAGGACAGCAGTCCTGAGCCCCGCAAGCCAGAGGCATCATCCACCTGCCAATGGTAAAGAGATCTGCAGGAATTCAGAGATCATCTCACCTGCATCTCACCAGCAGCTCACCTGCATGCCCCAGAGGACAGAGAGGCTTGGGAAGACTCTAAGGCAACAACCATGGAGCCCTAGCAGGTCTGCAAGGTGGGAGTCACGAGGCATTGCACACGGGGCCAGGCGCAGTGGCTCAGGCCTGCACTCCCAGATACTCAGGAGGCTGAGGCAGGAGGAGCCCTGGATCCCAGGAGTTCAAGACCAGTCTGGGCAACGTAGCAAGACTGGCTCTACAAAAAAAAAAATTTAAAAATAGCTGGGTGCAGTGGCATGTGCCTGTAGTCTCAGTTATTCAGGAGGCTGAGGTGGGAGAATCCCTTAAGCTCAGGAATGTGAGGCTGCAGTGAGCTATGATCACACCACTGCACTCCGGGGCAACAGAGTGAGACCCTGTCTCTGAAAAAAAAAAAGCCAAATCACAGATTAGGCTAAGAGGGCAGGTGGATGGCTCCGCGGCCAGGAGCAGCCCGAGAGAACCTCCAACAAATCGAAATGGCCTGGCAGGATCAAGGGGTGGACACGCTCAGAGGCAGAGCTGGAGGGAGGTGGGCCCCTGCCCTGGGGCACAGCCTGAGAGAGGCCAGAGAGGGCGTGCCGCAGCAGCCACTGCCACTGTACATGGGCGGGCAGCAGTCCGACACCCTCTGTGGCGTCAGGGGAGTAAATGCTGGGACGCTTCCCTGCATGTGAACATGTCACGTTGCTATTCTCACCGTGCCCAGAGCATGCGCTTGTCCCCTCTGGCTGCCAGAGCAGGACTGGGGGATGGAGGAGGGGCTTAAAACAGCACACACAGACTTGCTCACTGTACCGGAGGCTGGAAGTGCAAAACTGGGGTATCGGCAGGGCTGATGGCTTCTGGAGACTCCGAGGGAGAATCCACCCCAGGCCTCTCTTCTCACCACTCACAGCCCTGGCAGTCCCAGGCATGCCTTAGCCTGTGGGCACATTGTTCCAATACTGGTCTCCATGTTCACGTGACTGTCTACCTTATTTATCTGCACCCCAAGTATCCCTCTTCTTCCTCTGATAAGGACATCAAATGCTGGATTTAGGGCCCACCCCAACATCTCAAGATCCTAAACTTATTTTCATCTGCAAGGACCACTGTTTTCAAATAAGGCTGTGCTCCTAGGTACCAGGGATCAGGGTGTAGACTTTTGGGGGACTCCATTTGACCTACCACAGAACATGTGTGTCTGGTTAT
Organism: Cacajao melanocephalus; assembly: GCA_963573385.1. Lineage (NCBI taxonomy): Eukaryota > Metazoa > Chordata > Mammalia > Primates > Pitheciidae > Cacajao > Cacajao melanocephalus. The sequence goes on along the minus strand of CAUYLG010064146.1, from coordinate 64,752 downwards.
GGGGGCGGAGAAAGGGGAGGAAATTTGTTGAGATTCTTCTGCTCAAGGCTTATCTCCTTAGGGGCTTCCCTGGACCACACCCCCCACCAAAATTCACCCCTGCCCACCCACAGATCCATTCAACAGGTGTTTCCTGAGGGTCTGCTGTGTGTCAGATACAACTTTGCACCAGAGAAAGAGCAGGAACAAAGAGCAGACACCCCTGCCCTCTGGAAGCTCCGATCGAAACAGGGACACAGACAGTGAAGAAGAGGGATGAGAAAAACCCACATGCGAGTCAGGTGGGGGCGAATGCCTCAGGAAAAGTCAAGTCAAGCACGGGAAAGAGGACGGGGACCGTGATGTCTGGATGTGTGACCAGGACAGCCCTCTCAGGAAGTGACCTCAGGAGATGTTTGGGAAGGGCATTCTGGGCAAAGGTATAACCAGGACAGAGACCCTGAGGGGAAGTGCCTGTCATGTCTGGTGGACGGGACAGGGCCGTGTACTTGGGGTGGGCTCAGCTGGAGAGGGCAGGGGACATGAGGTTGGGTAATGGGACCAATTCCTGGGCCTTCAGGTTTAGGGCCCCATGCGAGGGGAGAAGGGACCACCGGGGCTCCCCAAAACCACCCTCAGGTTCAGCGGTTCACTAGAAGGACTCACAGAACTCAGAAAGGGTACTAGTTATTACAGCAACGGATGTGTGGCAAGGACTCATGGAACAGAACCCTGGAGAGAGCAGTATGGGTCTGCAGGTGTCCCCACCCACAGCAGGCATGTGGACAGGGCCCAACCTCCCAGCACTGAGGTGTACAATGAGCACAGCATGCCACCAGCCAGGGAAGCCCTCCGCACCTCGGCGTCCAGGGTTTTTATTGGGTTGGTCACACAGGCACACCTGACCTCCCAAGTGGCTGACTTTGGCTTCCAGTGCCTGCAGAGGTCAGGCTGATGCCACATGGCCCAAGGCCCCCAACATGGACCACGTTGTTAGCACAGACCAGGGGTGTCCAGTCTTTGGACTTCTGTAGCCCACTGGAAGAACTGTCCTGGGCCACACATAAAATACACTTAATACTAACAATAGCTGATGAGCTTTAAAAAAAATCACAAGAAAGAATTTGTGTTGGGCCGTATTGAAAGCTGTGCTGGGCCGAATGCCCCCCTGTGGGCTGTGGGTTGGAGAAGCTTGGCATAGACTCTGACGTGGCCCAGGTAAACACAGACATTCAAATCAGGTAGAACATGCCAAGGGCTTAGAGGGTGTCTCCCAGGAGCTGGTCAGGGCCAGTTTCAGGGTGCAGGATTTGAACACCCCAAACCTTTACTGCAGAAGGTCTCAGCAGGATCACTTGGCATTGGTGGAAGCCACACACAGGGGGCCTGGTGACCAAGACTGGTCAGGAAAGAGCGACCGCAGGGGACACAGCAGGGCTGGATGCAGCTCTGCCAAACAAAGAAAGAGGAGTCCCAAACGGCCAGAGCACGGAGCCTCGCGGAGGGAGGGGCGGGAGTTCCAGCCGCGTTTAAGTCTGACAGCCACAGGCATCTGGGCTCCAGAGAGAGAAAGCGAAGGAGGAGGACCCGCCTTGAGAGAGGGAGGAGACTACGGGAAGGCCGCAGGGGCTGCGGGCTGAGGGGCTTTTAGGTGATAACTGGGGAGAGCCCTGGTGGTCGGTGTGGCTGGAGGGTGTGCTCAGAGTGGCCTCCGGAGGGAGAGTCCGTGTGAGCCGGGGGGCTCCCCCTCGTGGTTCCACTGTCCCAGGGGAGCCAACCGCAGAAAGGAGGGGCGCGTTTGAGGAGAAAAGAGAAAATCCCATCCTGGAAGGTGGTAAGATGGGCTTGTGGGCGGAGAAGGCACCGACGGGCGGGCCAGGGAGAGATCTGTGGCCACCAATGAAAGCCCGCCCGGGTCAGCCTGCTGGTGGGCTTCTCTCCCGCCCTTGGTGTCCCTCCCACCTGTCCCTTGGGGGTCGTCCGGGGCGTGGAGTGCGTGGTCCGGAGAGCAGGCCCCGCTTTCGAGCCAGCGGGGGCTCCTGCGGCTGGCCGTGGGCTTGGGGGCCCCTAGATGCCCCGGGCCTTCCCCCAGATCCTGGGGGAGCAGCCGCGAGCGAAGTGGGCTGCTGCTGGCCCCGGGTGTCCGTGGGGCCGCCCAGGCCGGGTTCCGGACGCGGGGAGGGGTCGGGTCGGGAGCGGTGCGGGAGCCTAAGGCTCCAGTGTGCAGGATCCGGCCTCCGAGGGGGCGGGGACTTGGGGGCGGTTCCTCTGTGCAGGGCGGGGCCTCAGCCGGGGCGGGGATTCTAGGAGTGAGGCAGGGCCTGGGGCGGGGCTTCGGGGAGGACTTTGGGGACGGGTGGGGGCGGGGCCGGAGGCGGGGCATCGCGGGGCGGGGCGTCCGGGGGCGGGGCCTGGGTGCGGCCCAGGCTCCGCGGCTCTCCGGGGAGCTCCGCTCTGGCTCCGGCAGGCACAGGAGGCTCCGGAGGGGCGCGCCGGCTCCACCCCCGGGCCCCGCCCGCCCGCCCGCCGCGCGCCGGCGCCTCCCAATTCCCAGAGCCCGGGCTGCAGCTCTAGGCGGCGGCGGCGGCGGCGGCGGCGGCGGCGGCGGCAGCTCCAGGCTGGGCGGCTGGGCGCGGGGCCAGGGCGGGCCGGGAGCGGCTGCGCCCGCGGCGAATCGCGCGGAGGGCGGTGGCCTGAGTCGGCCGAACCATGGCGGCCCCGGAGCCGGCGCCGAGGCGGACCCGGGAGCGGGAACGGGAGGACGAGAGCGAGGACGAGAGTGACATCCTGGAGGAGAGCCCGTGTGGTCGCTGGCAAAAGCGGCGGGAGCAGGTGGGCGCAGGGGTCGGGGACACGGGGTGACACCGCCCTCCATGAGCCGGAGGGGCCTGGAGGCCGCGCGGGGCGTAGGGGCGCTGGGAGAGCGCGGCACCTGGAAACCTCTCCGCAGCCCCTCTCCGGCGGCGGGCAAATCGGCCACCCCTGGACCCCTTTGCCCTGGTGCCCGGCCTGGGATTCCCTTGAGCGCCAGTCTCCTCCCAGGACCGCCTCCCCATGCCTCTGGACTCAGCCGCTAGCTCTCTGGGGATCCCCCTAGACCCCCTGAAACCTGCTCCAAATCCCCTTAGCCCAGCCCTTGGATAGGAGCCCTTTGGCTCCTGAGGGCAGACACCCTTCAAGCCCCCACCTTCCCGCAGACTGGCTCAGGGCCTGCAGCCCATGCTTGGGTCCACTGGAAGGGTGTGGACAGGGACCAAGTCCTCACCCACAACCCCCACACACACCAGGGCACACATAACCCCTTATTCACCCCCACCCAGGTGAATCAGGGGAACATGCCAGGGCTTCAGAGCACCTTCCTAGCCATGGACACGGAGGAGGGGGTAGAGGTGGTGTGGAACGAGCTCCACTTCGGAGACAGGAAGGCCTTCGCGGCGCACGAGGTGAGGCCATTGCCCCCTCCTCATCCTGCCCGGGTGGCCACCTGCTGACCACCCAGCGACCACCCTCCCTCCCCAGGAGAAGATCCAGACCGTGTTCGAGCAGCTGGTGCTGGTGGACCACCCCAACATCGTCAAGTTGCACAAGTATTGGCTGGACGCCTCCGAGGCCGGCGCGAGGGTGAGCACGGGCAAGGCCCTGGGCAGGCAGAGGCCACAGCCAGGTGGGGCGGGCGTGGGGACGAACCGGTTGGTGGAAATCCGGAGCTCGCACCCTGCAGGTCATCTTCATCACAGAATACGTGTCATCGGGCAGTCTCAAGCAGTTCCTCAAAAAGACCAAGAAGAACCACAAGGCCATGAACGCCCGGGTATGGGGAGTGCGCTGGGGCGGCCGGGGAGCAGGATGGGGTTGGGGCAGGGGTTGGGGCAGCCTCGGTGACTGGGGAGCAGCCCTGGTGAGCAGGGCTGGGGCGGCCGGGGAGCAGGATGGTGGGGTCGGGGATGGGGTTGGGGCAGCCTCGGTGACTGGGATGGGGAGGGGGTGCCCGGCGCCCCGGACAGGGGCTGGGCGCGGGTGCGGGGGCGGGCTCTGCAGGCCCAGCCACCTCTCCTGCGCCCACCCGACGGAGTCGTGCGTCCGCCGCCAGGCCTGGAAGCGCTGGTGCACACAGATCCTGTCTGCGCTCAGGTGAGGGCCTGGGCTGGCCCGGGCGCTGCGCCGCGGAGCCCCCATCTCAACAGCGCCTTCTGACCGGCTCCTCCTACTTTCACCTCCCCCTGCCTGCTCCTTCCCCACGTCTGCAGCTTCCTGCACGCCTGCAGCCCCCCCATCATCCACGGGAACCTGACGAGCGACACCATCTTCATTCAGCACAACGGCCTCATCAAGATCGGCTCCGGTACTGGCGGGCAGGGCTGGGCGCGGGGGTGGAGGGGGCTGCGGGGGGCGGGGCAGGGGAAGGTTCCTGGAGCCGAGGGCCGAGGAGTTACGAAGCCCCAGCAGCTAACCCCGCTTTTTCTCCCGCCCCTTGGCAGTGTGGCACCGAATCTTCTCCAATGGTAAGTGCGAACTCCGAAGGGATGGGGTCCTGGAGAGGTCCCGCCCGCTCAGCCTCTGCGCTCTCCCACAGCGCTTCCGGACGATCTCCGAAGCCCGATCCGGGCTGAGCGAGAGGAGCTTCGGAACCTGCACTTCTTCCCCCCAGAGTACGGCGGTGAGTGGCGCTGGGTCCGGGTTCCCCGTGCCTGCCCTGCGCTTCTGTCCTACCTGTCCTGTGCTCTCTCTCTTTCAGAGGTGGCCGATGGGACCGCTGTGGACATCTTCTCCTTTGGGATGTGTGCGCTGGAGGTACTGGCCCCCCCACCTTGTGCTCTGCCCTCCTCCTAGCTGTGCCCTGCCTGGCTTACCTGTGTGGTCCCTTCCCCATGCCTTACCTGGCTCTGTGTCCCAGATGGCTGTGCTGGAGATACAGGCCAACGGGGACACCCGGGTCACAGAGGAGGCCATTGCTCGCGCCAGGCACTCGCTGAGTGACCCCAACATGCGGGTAAGCAGCCTGCCCTGCCCTCCCCAGCTGGCTCGCGGTGCTCAGGTAGGGCCAGCAAGGTGCTCCAGGCAGGCCTGGGAGAGCATCACAGTTTGTGCAGCTGAGGAGTGTGCCAGCTGGCTGCACCCTCCCAAAGAGGACCTCAGTGGGAGCACATATTGGTTCCAGGCCAGAAGGCCCTGAAGGGTCAGCACATTTTAAGAACAAGAAGGCAAGAGAGACCCTTTCTCTGTGGCTGCTATCACCACGCCTGTTTTATAGATAAAGAAACCGAGATTCAGAGATCAGTCCTTTGCCCAAGGCTTTAGCGTAAGCGGTAGAGCCAACCTCTGCACCTGGGTCTGCTTCAGTCTAAGTCCTTGACATTAAATTTCCAGCTTGTGGGGAGACACGGTGGGTGCCAGGCAGGCAAAAGAGGTATGGGATGGAAGCTGCATCCCCAGCCCCTCTGTTTGGAGTCCAGACTTCACCCCATGACCTCGGGAGATGGGGCTACCTGCACGGGGCCGGTGGGGAGCTGGAGCCAGAGTGGGTATGGATGTGGACAGGGTGAGGACCCATCATGGTCATCTCCAGTGTTGGGCCTGAGCTGGGCCGATCAAAAGGCTGTGGGTAGGAGGCTTGCAGGTGGACTTGAGGATCATGGCTCCTACTCCCCACGGTTTTTTGAGGGTTGAGGGAAGCAGAGCATGGGTGCTCCAGTACCAGAACCCAGCTGTCCTCAAGCTCGGAGGACCTGGTCCTGGCCTGGCTGCTGCCGGGACTCCTCCCCGTGGTCATCCCTGCATGTCCCATGTGTCCCTGGGGAGGAGGGACATGGGGAACTCAGGGGCTGCCTCTCCTTGAACTGTGGGGCCAGAGCAGAGAGCCCCTGCACACCACCAGCCCCTCCTCCCCACGCCGCAGGAGTTCATCCTTTGCTGCCTGGCCCGGGACCCTGCCCGCCGGCCCTCTGCCCACAGCCTCCTCTTCCACCGAGTGCTCTTCGAGGTGCACTCGCTGAAGCTCCTGGCAGCTCACTGCTTCATCCAGCACCAGTGTGAGCAGCAGGCCAGCCCAGGGGGTGGCCAGGGAGGCTGAGGTTGGGACGTGGAAGGGGGCTCTGCAGGACCCAAGGCCTGAACACACCACCTTGATGCTCCTGTGGCCGCAGACCTTATGCCTGAGAACGTGGTGGAGGAGAAGACCAAGGCCATGGACCTGCATGCTGTCTTGGCAGAGCGTCCCCGGCCCCGCAGGCCCCCGCTGCAGTGGAGGTGAGCAGTCAGCGCCCAGAAGCCTCCCCTTCCAGCACCCCTGGCCAGTCCCTCATGTGCGTCCCACCTCCATGCCAGGTACTCGGAGGTCTCCTTCATGGAGCTGGACAAATTCCTGGAGGATGTCAGGTGAGAGCTGATGTAAGGCTGGGGGCCAGGCAGCTGTCAGGCCTGAGTCCCCAGCTACCCTGGTGTGCCCCCAGGAACGGGATCTACCCACTGATGAACTTTGCAGCCACTCGGCCCCTGGGGCTGCCCCGTGTGCTGGCCCCACCCCCGGAAGAGGTCCAAAAGGCCAAGACCCCAACACCAGAGCCCTTTGACTCTGAGAACAGGAAGGTGAGGCCCCTCTCCTGCTGCTCAGTGCCAGCCCTCAGACCTTCCCGCAGTCAGACAAGAGGTGCCCCTCCTTCTCTTAGGGGCCTGCATCCCCACAGCCTGGCTCTCCTCCAGGCGGCCAGAGACCGGATCCAGGCTGACCCTCCGGCGGGGGTCGTGGGGGTTGTAGGACAGGCTGGACACTCCCCTTTTCTGGGAGGCTCCATGTCCCCTCAGATCCTTCCCCCACATCCTGCTGCCTGCCCTGAACCCACTCCAACCACCCTTCCTCCCGAACTCACCTGGGGGCCCTTCCACCTGCCAGCACTCTTCACCCACCCCCGTGTGCTTATTCCTGGACATCCGTGTCCTGCTGTCTCCCCAGACTTCTACAGTGCTGCCTACTGGCCAGGAGCCTCTCTCGGTGCAGTGCAGCCAGAATTCATGTCCTAAACAGGCAAACTGCCTGCTCCTGGATGGCCACAGAGATCATGGGAGTCCTCAGCTGACGCCCAGGCTCTGGGAGGCCTGATCCCACAGGCACTGTGCACTTCCATGTGGTCCTGTCCTGGCCAACTTCCCTTTCTCCGTGCCCACAGTTCCCTCTTTGTTCAAGTTGTTCTCTCTGTGGTGAAAGCTCCTATTCATCCTTCAGTGCCCAACCCCTAATGTCGACTCTTTTTGAAGCTTTCCTTAGCTTGCCAGGCCACTAGCAGTGAGATGGGCTCCTCTTACGGATTCCCCCCTTGACGATCTCTGTGTCCCTCCTGGGCCCCTCTGGCACAGCGGCATGTGCTCTTGCTGCTGGGTTTGTGAGTCTCAGCCTTCCCCCGCTGCAGGTCATCCAGATGCAGTGCAACCTGGAGAGGAGCGAGGACAAGGCACGCTGGCATGTGAGCGGGGCCTGGGAGGACGGTGCTGCCGTGGGGAAGGCGGGGGTCCGGCGGACCCCCGAACTCCCCGCCGACTGTGCCCTGCCACCTCCCCAGCTCACTCTGCTTCTGGTGATGGAGGACCGGCTGCACCGGCAGCTGACCTACGACCTGCTCCCAAGTAGGCTGGGCAGGGGACCTGGGCGGCGGGCGGTGACCCCGGGCAGCTGGAGGCACAGCGGCCTCATGCCTCGCCTTACGCCGTTGCCCCAGCGGACAGTGCTCAGGACCTCGCCGCGGAGCTCGTGCACTACGGCTTCCTCCACGAGGTGTGCTGGGCGGGGTGGTGCTGCCGGGCCAAGGGGGTGTGCGGGGCGGGCCGCACCCCTCCGTCCCCCATGCCTCCCTCCTTCCGCAGGGCGACCGGACGAAGCTGGCCACCTTCCTGGAAAGCACCTTCCTCAAGTACCGCGGGGCCCAGGCCTGACCCGGTGCCCCAGCCCCAGGGGACCATGCCAGGGTGCTGCCCAGGTCAGGCCACGTTGGGGAGAGCCCAGCACTGCCAGGCCACCCTCCACTGTGTGCCTGGGAGCACAAAGTCCCCAGTAGTGAAGAAAGCCCCACCTACTGCGGAACACGGCTGACCCTGCCTCCAGGTGCCACAGGGTGGGGGTGGGGAGCCACGAGGCCTCCCAGGTCCTTAGGATCAGGGCTGCCCCCGGGACCCCTTCCCATATCCTCGATTCTCTGCCCGGAGTTCCTACCCAGGCTGCCTGGCCAGGGCCACTGCCTCCTCAGCATGCAGGAGGCTCCCCTGCAGGGAGCCCTAGCTCTGGGGCTTGGGGGTGAGGGTAAGCCCTGGACAGACCTCTGCCCAGCAAATGGCTCCATGGGTTCTGAGAGAGCAGCCATCCCTGGCTGGCACCATAGACCCACACAAGGGGCCTGCACAGCAAGCCAACGGTGACACACCTGCAGGTGTCAGGCATGGCACTGGGCACAACTGGGACCTGGCAGAAGAAACAGACCACAGAGAGGTCTGGAGTTGAGGCTGTCATCAGCAAAGCCCCTGGTCCCACACAGCTCTGCCCTGGAGCTGCCTCTGGCCCTTTACCCACCCTGAGACCAGGACTTGCAGCCCCTCTGCAGATCTCCTCTGGCCCTTGCAGCCCCTCCAATGGGCTTTTTCTCTCCTGCATTCCCTGGCCTGGAGGGTTGAGGGACCCCGCATCCTCTCTGCTCCTCCAACTCACACCCCCTCCATGTTACCTCCCACACCTCCTCCCCGGGGCAGCGGCTCCCTGGGCCACTGAGTATGTCAGCTCCTGGCTCCCTGCCTCTCTCCCACTCCACCTGTGGCTCAGTCTTTGAGGGTTATATGCCCTCATGGATTCTGCCCCTGCCTTCCTGGCCTGATTCTTGGCTTGCCTCTCCTCCAATTCCAAATTTAGTGAAACAGCCTTAAACATTTTAAATTGTATGTATAAATTTAGCGCATTCACGCTTTTTAAAAAGCATTTCAAATGTCAAACCAGGAAGGCACACCACTGTATTGGTTCTATACTGCTGCGTAAAATTTATCACAAACTTAGCGGCTTAAAACAAACAAACTTACTGCAGTTCTGTCGTCTGGAAGTCCGACTACGGGTCTCACTGCACTAGAGTCAAGGCTGGCAGGCTGCCTTCCTTCCTGGAGGTCCTAGGGGAGACTCCATCTGCTGCTCCTTCAGGCTGCTGGCAGAATCCACACCCTTTCAGTGGCAGGGCCAAGGTCCCCACTTCCTTGCTGTCTGTAAACTGGGGCCACTTGCAGCTTGTAGAGGCTGCCCGCATTCCTTGGCTCTTGGCCTCTCCTCTATCTTCAAAACTGGCAGGTTCAGTCGTGGTCAAGAAGCATTTCTCTGGTTCTCTGCAGCCAGAAAAGGTTGTCCTTAAGGACTCATGAGATCAGGTTGGGCCCGACCAGGTAACACAGGATAACTTCCCTCCTCAAGGCTTTTTCATATTAATCACATGTGCAGAACACATTTTGCCATGTAAACTAGCGTTCACTGGTTCCAGGGATTAAGGAATGAACCTCTTTTGTGGGGGAAGGGTGGCATTCTGCCTACCACAGCACCCCAACAAAAAACAAAAAACCAAAGCAAGACTTACCAAGGCATAACAAATAAATTAAATGTACAAAATAGTGAATCTCAGTCATCTTAACCACTCCAATACTATTTACAAAATTATTCAAATTCTCCCACCTCCCAACTCAGAATTGGAAATCTAAAATAATTTCCGTATCCTAGATGGAAACCCTGATGCTAAGCTGTCCGATTAAGCATGATCCTAAATGGTTTCAGTGGCAAATACGTAACATTGTACTAGTGATTAAACTGAACTTAAAAGCATCAATACTACCATTGCTGCACGCAATCACGTCTGTTGAATTTTTCCTTTTAAGTTTTATCTGTTCAGAATTATATGCATATTGCTTTTAAAGTGGAATGGGTTTTTTTTTTTTTTTTTGAGGCCAATAATAAATAACAAATGCAGGCTCCTGCTCTGATCCTCCCCAAATTCAGCTCTCTTAACTGTTCTTTCAGGCATTTGAAATTCATGTTTCTCAAACTCATGGGCATGCCTTTACTCCAGTTTATTAGTTTTTCTACATCAGGTGTCCCCAGCCGGCATCCTCCGGGAGGAGGGTGGCCACCTGCCTTAATCTTATGCGGCATCATTCCTGTGTGATTGGTATCACGGCTGCATGGATATTATTATGGCTTCATTACCACACATCTCAGGCGAGAACAGGGTGTTCTAGGATGGCATTTCTTGCACAACTTTTTGTTTTCCCTGGAGTTAATAATTGTCTAGTTTTCTATATGTGTTTGTCATCGATCATCTTCTGACTTTCCTGAAGAAGCATGAACATCCTCTCAGAGCTTAGGGCTCATCACATAACTGACTGCTCTGTTTCTTCTTTTCCTAGAGCCCCCTGCTCAGGCCGCTTGCTCTTGGACTTGCGGCCCAGCATGGGTTAACTCTTCACTGATGTCCTGGAATGCTTTCCTCTTCCTTCATGTGCCCCGTTTGAGGAGGAACATCCTCCAAGTTTCCCGAGAGGGTGCACAGGAAGCTAAGGAGTCTTCACCTGTTTGTCTTTATGCTAATCTCACATATGTTTGACAGTGTGACTAGTTACAGAAAACTTGGCTTGGTTGAAAATCACTTATTCCAAGGATTTTGAGGGTGTCATGTCACTTTCTTCTAGTTCCAAGAACTCCTGTGCCTTTCTGAATTCTGGCTCTTTACCTGTGATCTCTTCTCTGTGTTTTTTACTTTGTCCCATTCCCTTAGAAATTCTCAATAGTATGTCTTGATATACAACTTCCCTTACACTTGTTGTTCAGAAAACATGACTGTTTGGTTCTAGGAAATTTTCTTGATTTATCTCTTTGTTGCTTTCTCTCATTTCCTTATTTTCTGGACAGTTTATTTAGACGTTGGACTTTTTAAAATTTTTTTTTTTTTTGAGACAGGGTCTGGCTCTGTCACCCAGGCTGGAGTGCAGTGGTGTGATCAAATCTCACTGTAGCCTCCAACTCCTGGGCTCAAGTGATCCTCTCACCTTAGCCTCTCTAGGAGCTAGGACTACAGGCGTGTGCCACCACATTCAGCTGGTTTTTTAAAAATTATTTTTTTGTAGGGACGGCCTCGCTATATTGCCCAGGCTACTCTTGAACCCCTGGGCCCAAGTGATCCTCCTGCCTCAGCCTCCCAAAGTGCTAGGAAGGCAGGTGTGAGCCACCGTGCCTGACCTGGACTTCTCTTTTGAGATGCAGTCATGTAGTGGCAAGAGCACAGGCTCTGGAGCCATTCTACTGCTCCCTGCCTTGTGATGTTGCACATAGGTAAAAACGGGGATAACAGCTGTACCCACTGCATAGCACTGGGTTGTGAGGATCCCATGAGTGAATGTGTGTGAGAACAGTGCTGGGCACCATGCGCCCTGAGTGCACATTATTGTCAAGGGAAGCTGTCACCAGAAGGTGGTGCTTATGGCTTCACCTGGTGGCGTGGCAGGCCAGCCCCGACCTCCCATCCATCCCCTCCATTGTGGAGGCCTTGTGTGTCACGCTGGCCCTAAGGGCACCCGCCTGTGTTACTGCTATTCTGTTTTCCAGCTATCTGGTTTTGTTGTTGTTATACATTCTGGAAGACTTTATCTTTTTTTTTTTTTTTTTTGAGATGGAGTTTCACTCTTGTTGACCAGGCTGGAGTGCAATGGCACAATCTCAGCTCACCTCAATCTCCACCTCCTGAGTTCAAGTGATTCTCCTGCCTCAGCCTCCCGTGTAGCTGGGACTACAGGCATGCGCCATCATGCCCAGCTAATTTTGTATTTTTAGTAGAGACATGGTTTCTCCATGTTGGTCAGGCTGGTCTCGAACTCCCAACCTCAGGTGATCTGCCCACCTCCGCCTCCCAAAGTGCTGGGCTTATAGGCATGAGCCACCATGACCAGGCGGAAGACTTCATCTTAAAAGCCTATTGAGTTGCTCACTTTCCCCTTCCATATTTTATTTCTAAGAGCTCTTTCTCATTCCGTGTGTTCTCTGTAACCTCCAGTTCCTTTTAATTGGCTGTAATACCTCTAATATCTCTAAGAATGGTGTTTTAGTTTTCATTTTTCTTGTTTCCTTTCTTGTCTCTGTTCCTTCTGAGTCCCTTTTCTTCTTTCTCTGGTGTCTGGTGATTCTGGGCTGTCCAGTTGCATTTAAGAGTGAGATGCTTTTAGTGGCTGGTACTTATGGCCTGGTGAGCTTCAAGGCCAGTGATGTGGCTGGACCGTTCTACTGGGCACCCCTCTGCCCCTAGCTGCCAGTTTTTTCTGTTGAGCTGGGAGCTGCTGCAGAGAGGAACCCTCCTCTCTAAGGGGCCTGATGGCATGCTGGAGGCCAGACCCAGCCCAGGGGTGGAGGTAGGGGAAGGGGCCAGAGTCTCACTTACTCTCAGGCTTTCAGAGAGGGCCTTGCTTAAGTGGGGCCTCAGAACTCCTCTCCGGGAGCTCACATCCCAGCCACTGCAGGGCCTGCCAGCCCCAGTGGGGAGGGACAGAGGTCTGGGGTTTCCTTTCTGCGGCTGCGCTTTCACCCGCGGCCCTCAGACTCCAGCCTCCATAGCCGAGTGGGCTGCAGCAGCTCTGGCTGTCCTTCAGCTCTACAATATCCCAGCTCTGTGCCCTTGCAGGGTTTATCTTTCTAAAACCCCTCTCCTATCATTTCAGAGGGAGGTGGGGAAATATCCTGCTCTATTGAAGTAGAAGTGTCTGTATTAAATTCCAAACGTTCCCAGGGTTGAAAGGAGGCCTGCCCTGCTGCATAAACAGGATGCCTCGCGGCCTCAGGCAGCTGAAGGTGCCTGAGCCTACAGATGTGGCTTCTTCAGATGACCGTGTTGAGGTCTCGGGACTGGCTGTAGCAGATGGCAAACGTCCAAGACAGGCAGCTCTCCCGGCAGTATTGATGGACACCTTGGGCCATGAAAGCCAGTTCAGGGACTAAGGGGGCCTGCCGGCCGAGCGACTGATGTCAGCCAACCTATGGCTGGGGGCATACGCCAGAGGCGCTGGGGGCTGACGAATCCCTGGAAGGAGAAAAGGCTGCCAATAAGCGAGGCTTCCTGGCCCCAGGAATGTCGCGACTCAAGGACCACGCATCTTACGACGTGAGCCTGAAATACGCGGGCCTTTGGTCACCCGAGACTCCTCCAGCCCAGGAGGGCCCCGCTCTTTCCCCTGCCTCCTCGCAGAAAGCCTCTGGACGACGCCCGCGACGGCGTTTTCTGCAAAAAAGGCAGAGAAGAGAAGCGTAGCAGCGGCCGCAAGGGCGAGGGGCGGCGAGGAGGGCCACGCGCACCCACGTCGGCCACGCGGACAGACTCTCCCGGTTCGGGCCCCACGGCGCGCGCTCCCGGCCGCCCAAGTCGCAAGGCCCCGCCCCTCGCCCCGCCCCGCCCGGCCAATGCCACGCCCCTTCCGTCGCCCCCTCCTGGGGGCGTTAACCTTCCCTCCCCGCCCCGGAAGCACGTTCTCACCTCGTTCCTCGCGAGAGTTCTGTGCGCCGGCGCCCAGATCGCGCGAGACCGCGGAGGAAGCAGGAGTGGGTGGCGCGCGCGGCGGTCGCGACGGACGCAAGATGGCGACGGCGACCATAGCTCTCGTAAGTGAGCCCCTGTGACCGCGGGCGGCCCTCGGCTGGCGGGGGCGGGTCGTTGGCCCAGCCTGGGCGCAGAGGGCCTCCCAGGGACGCGGCGGTCTTCTCAGACCCCGCGCGGACTCCCTTGCGGCCCCAGGTCGCGCGAGGCGGGGGCGGGGCGGGCGCGCGCCGGCGGCCGGCTGGAGGCCTCAGTTTCCGGCCTGAGGACCCCAGCTTCCGGCGGGGCGGGGCGGGGGCCCGGGCGTGGCGTGGGTCCCGGACGGGCGAGCCTAGCGGGTTGGCCTTCCTGCCCGCTAGATCCGGCAAGCGGGGGTCGTGGTCCTCCCCTCTGCCGACGGTTGTGTGCGCCGTGGTCACGACTGAAGTGGGGTCCTGGGGGCGACGCGTGGGCCTTCGGGTTAATAGGATCAGAAGGGGACGGGACCCGTACGTAGAAAGGGGTCTGCAGCTCAGAGCATGGGGTGGCCTTGGCTCACTGCGCCTGCAGCCGTGAATTCACTCTCCAGTGCTTGTAGAGGGATCTGGTTGTCTTCATTCTCTTATCCCCACTCGGGAAAGAAGGACGTGCTCTCTCTCCTCATATGTTTTGAGAAGTCGCGTTGTCCCAAGCTCTACGGGAAGATTTGGACGCACAGTGGGGAACTAGGCAGTTGGAGGTCTAGTGCCCACCAGAAGCCAGTTCCCACCCAGGGTGCCATGTGCAGGGCGTCCGAGGGCACTGCATGGGCATCCAGAGGAAGGAGCCGCTCCCTGCTCTGCTCAGTGCCCACCTCTCCGGGCAGGACAGGCGTTATTAACGTAGAGGGAGAACACCCATGCACACAACACATTGTGCGTGATGAAGTCTGGTCTCTCTACCCCACTTAGCTTAGAGGACCTAATCCCTTCTTGCGTTTTTCTCAGCCACAGTTCATCCCTTTATTATTTGCCAGTTTCCCTGCAGCCCACACCCAGTGGGATGAGATAGGTCTGTTCGAGAAGACAACTTGGGTGAGCAACTGAAGGCTGGATTGATAGGACCAGGAAGTACTCTTAGACTGCCATTGCCAGGCCCCCTGCTGGGGGGGTGGACCCATGTCCCACTGAGGCAGAAACCAGTTCCTAGGGGGAGAGAGGCATTGTGGGGGCAGCCCAGTGTGTGATTCACAGGGCTGGCTAACTCTATTTTTTCTACCATGTTTTTTCTCTTGAAGTCACAGGAGTAAGTGACCTTTGAGGGGCATGTCAGAGAGAAAGGAGGTAAGGGTTGAGGATTTGGTGACCTCAAAGAGAGGCTGTCTCCAGGCAGCAGTCAGAGAGTTGATGGTGAAGGAAGACTGGACTCTTGGGAAGGTGGAGGAGGAGAGCGGATGCCTCATCTCCCCAGTTCCCCGCAGAACAGCACCCTGTGCCCATGAGGGCTAAATGGGGGCTCAGGGCTGCTGTGTCATGGTGCCAGATAGGTGGTGGTGTTGTTGAGTTGGATGTGGGCCATACTGACCCCATGAACGGGTTCTCATTTGGGGTGTTCGGTGCCATCTGAATTCTGTTGGGGTTAACAAATGTTTTTTCATTGTCAAGGTTCCAGCTTGCTGCATCAGGCTCCGGGAGAGAGCTGTAGCTTGTGGTCTACGCCATTTCTCTTTTAATCATTGGGATGGAAAGGCTTCTAGAAGGGTTGCCTGTTCACCACCGTCCTGGTCGGGCACAGTGGTGAGAGCTTGTTCCCTGTCTCATGCTGCTTCAGCTCTTATGGGAGGTTAAATGGAGCAGCTGAACTTGGCCGACAGTGGCCTGGTGGGGAAGGAAGCCGGAAGACACATAAGGGTAGGCATGCCTTCTGCCTGGTGGCTGCAGAATGAGGCCAGCTGCCTCTTCGCAGCAAGGGTAGGTCTTCTGGGTGTATCGCTTCACTTTGACTCTTGGCTCCGTTCTTCTCTTCACTGACAGCCCAACGAGCTCTCATTTGGGGTCATCACCCTTGCAGTCCCGGTTGCTTTCTTCTGTAGGCACCCAGCCTGCAGTGTCACCTCACAGAGAGGCCCCATGGCTGCCATGGCCTGGCACACCTCGCAGCTGCTCTCTTCTTGTGCTGTGCTTTCTTCGTCGTGCTGGTAAACCACAGAAGTCATCTTTGATTTCTGCATTCTTTGTCTGCTGGCAGCTGATGCCAGGCTCCTGAGAGAGATGTCTTCCTCTCTTGTGTCATTTCTGCTGCCTCTGCGGTGCTCAGTGTGGAGCCTGGGCGTGCAGTGAGCAGCGCTCGCCGTCTGAAGGGAAGCAACAGACACAGGCAGCGCCCTGCGGCCAGCCCTGCCTTGGTGTCTGGCAGGCTGTTGTCAACAGTGCTGATGAGCTGGAACCTGTGACTTGCGTTGCTGCTTTCTGTGCGCAGGGACGTCGGGTTGTGGGGTTGGGGGTGCTGGGATTTCACTGAATCTTCACAGTAGCCCTAGGAAACAGGCCATCCCCCTTCCCAGCTGAGGCGCCTGAAGACTTGAGACCTTGGGTCATTTGCTCCATGTTACCTCTTTTTTTTCTTTTCTTTTCTTTTTTTTTGCGATGGAGTCTCAATTTGTTGCCCAGGCTGGACTGCAGTGGGGTGGTCTCAGCTCACTGCAACCTCCGCCTCCTAGGTTCAAGCAATTCATGGTAGCACCTCAGCCTCCCTAGTAGGTGGGATTATAGGCGCCCACCACCATACCCAGCTAATTTTTGCATTTTTAGTAGAGATGGGGTTTCACCATATTGGGCAGTCTGTTCTCGAACTCCTGACCTCAAGCTATCCACCCACTTTGGCCTCCAAAAGTGCTGAGATTACAGGCATAAGCCATTGCATCGGGCCCACATTACTTAAAAAAAAAAATTTCATAGAGATGGGGTCTTGCTGTGTTGCTCAGTTTGGTCTCAAATTCCAGACTCAAGTGATCCTCCTGCATCGGCCTCCCAAAGTGCTGGAGTTACAGGTGTGAGCCGCCACGCCCAGCCCCTGCTTTCCTCATCTTGTCTTCTGGTGGAAATGCTCCTCTTTGCTCTGGGCTGAGGAAAGGCAATGCCAGAGTTGGCATCCCAGAGCCCCTCTGCTGTACCACCCCTCAGGGGGCTTCCCATCCCTCCAGGCACTGCTGCCT
The DNA here is from genome assembly GCA_963573385.1 of Cacajao melanocephalus. Classification (NCBI taxonomy): domain Eukaryota; kingdom Metazoa; phylum Chordata; class Mammalia; order Primates; family Pitheciidae; genus Cacajao; species Cacajao melanocephalus. The sequence continues at coordinate 48,021 of CAUYLG010064146.1, read as the reverse complement.
GGTGCTCGGGGATATCCTGACCACAGAGCCACCATTTTCATTGCCTAAAGATGATAGCACGTGACTAGCTGCGATCATGAACATCAGTTTCCTCCAAGCTCTCCCAGTGTCTGCTTAGCACAGAACCCTAAGCTGCATGCAGCTGGGAACTTCCATCTTCTGCCATGAATGGCGGTAGGCCAGCTTTTCCCAAGAAAAAGCTTTTCTGAGCCACGTCCCACGGTCAGCACCGTTGTGGTTCACATGTTGGCTAGTGCAGCGATTTGGGGGAGCAGGAAGTCACGAAAGTGCCCGAGTTCACCCTGTTCACGGGTATCTGGAGATCCGACCTGAAGCTATCTCTTGTTGTGGGCAGTGAGAGGCAGCCTTGGCTGGGCATGGTGGCCCATGCCTATAGTGCCAGCGCTTTGGAGGTTGAGGTAGGTGGACTCTTTGAGACCATCTTGGGCAACATGGAGACCGCTATCTCAAAAATACAAAAATTAGTTGGGAGTGGTGGCATGTGCCTGTAGCCCCAGTTACCCGGGAGGCGGAGGTTGCCGTTGCACCAACCACACTCCAGCTTGGGTGACGGAACCAGACCCTGTCTCAAATAAAGACAGCCTCTGCTCTGGCAGTGCATGCAGTGGGAGGGGCCCGTGTCAAAGGGGTCCTTGTTTCTTTTCACTCTCTCCGGGATGCAGTGTCTAGGCAGCGTGGGACTGATTTGGGCAGCTAGAGCACACCCATGCCAGCAGCATCGAGAGCAGCTCTGGGCATGGCTGGGTCAGCCTGCCCTAGCGCAGCTGGGCTTGTGCTGCTGCCCGTCCTCTGGAGGCTGAAAGACCTGGGACGCTTTGGTGGGTCAGCCCAGCTTCTGGCTTTGTGCACATGGCTCCAAGGGTGGGCACACTGACCTCATCTGTCCTTAGATACTGTGGGTCTCGTCCTTGAACTGGGAGCGGCATGATGCATGCTACCTTTGGTTCTCATTGTGCAGCCTCTGAGAAGGTAGAGTAGGTCTCAGGGCTCTTCCACTAAGTCTCCTGACCCCCACAGTGTTCCCTGTCTCCTGCCCGTGACCTGTCTTTGCCCTGCCATCCCTCAAGACCATGGTGGAGCTGCTTCTCCTTTCTGTGCCCCTTTGGGTGTGGGTCTTACCAAGTGCAGAGGGCCAAGCTCTTGGCTGTCCTCCTGGGAGACAGCTGTGGTCGGTTCCATTGCCAGGGGATGGAGGCCTGAAAAGCTTCTTCAGGAGAGAGCCCTGGAAGGCACCGAGGCTGGGGCTGAGTTGTGGGCTGGCCGAGGTGTGTGCAGACTGCTCAGGAGGCGCCCCTCCTGCCTCAGGAGGGCATGGCGGGCAACCGTCCGGTCCGTTTGGGCATCCAGCCTGCTGGCAGGAGAGGATGGCTTTCCTTGGTCTGGGGCAGGAGCACAGCTCTCTCTACCCTCCTCCCTGTCCCTGTTGGGACTCGCTGGCAGCTCTAGCCCAGCCCAGACTCCACTCTGCTTCTGACCAGGTCTTTGGGCGTGCTGACGGGTGTGAGGAGAGGGCAGTTTGGGCTGGGGGCTTGTGTCGGGAATGCATCCCTGCCTGGCCTCCCTTGCTCATCCCTGAGGACCTCAGCCCTTAGCTTGGGAGGACAGCAGGCCTGGGCGGTGGGGTGGTGTGCCTGTCCATTACAACATCTCCTTCCTGCCTGCAGCAGGTCAATGGCCAGCAAGGAGGGGGGTCCGAGCCGGCGGCGGCGGCGGCAGCGGCGGCGGCAGTGGTGGCAGCGGGAGACAAATGGAAACCTCCGCAGGTACTGACCTTAAGCATCCTCTCCCTCAGGCCCGCCCAACTGCCTGCCCGCCCGCCTGCCTGTACATCCCTGGGCCCAGAGAGGGCTGGCCACGGGCAGGGCGGGAGGAGCCTCAGGGACCCTTCTCTGCCTTCTGGGTAGACAGCTGCCTGCAGGACCATGGCCCTTGCCCTGCACCAGTCCTGCACCCTTCCCACCCAGCCATGGAGCCAGCCTTTGCCCTCTGTGTCTGCCCTGCTCCACGCACCAGGAGGGGCCCGTTGATGATGCCAGGCAGGGGCACCCGGGCCTGGAGCTCGCGCGTTCTTAGGCATTGGCATCTTGCAGGAAGGGTAGGCCGCTGTTCTAGAATGTGCAGCACTTCACTAGCCGGAAATACAGATTTCATTTCAGAGCTCTGTGTTTTAATTTAAATAATGAAGCAGTGCGCAAATCAAAGCACAGGTCTGGCTGGGACTCGGCCCTCCCCATCTTTTTTCTGCCCCAGGCTCCAGAGTGGGTGTGAGTGGTTCTCGGCTTGTTCGATGGCCCAGCCTTGGGAGCGGGTCCTCTCAGAGGTGGAGCTGGGCCTGTGGCTGGGTAATCGGGTTCTTTGTGCTTCTCCACGGTAGCGCCCGCCTCCAGAGCATTCCAGTGGGGCCTCAGCAAGGTGGCCTGGCGGCCTCTTGGGGCTGGGCCCTCCTCTTGGTCCCCTAGGCACGCTCGGGGGTGGGACTGGGACTGGGACTGGGACATGGTATGCAGCCTGGATCCTGGGAGATGTGGGAGCCGGCGCTCCCTGGCTCTTGGCTGGCGTCCAGCTGGCCATTGGTTGGTGGGAGAAGGGCCTTTTGTTCACCAAGACAAAGAAGAGATTGCAAAGTGTCTGGGGGCTGAGGGGATTGGCGTTGATTACCATGGTAACAGCCTGCTCCCAAGCCCCAGCCTCTGTCTCTTGGGCCCTCTTTCCCACTAAGGAGGAATGGGCTTGGGGCCAGCTATGAGGGTGATGAGTACAGGCCTGGTGTGAACTGGACTGGAGCACCTGGTGCCACCCACAGCCAGCCTTTGACCTTCAGGGACTGCTTGGGGCTCTGGTTGCCTGGGAAGGGGTCTCCAGGGCTTCTTGCCCTTTGAGCCTGGGCCAGCATCCCAGCACTCAGCAGGCAGGAGGGGGTTCTTGGGGTTTGGGCCGGCCGGCCCCTTCCTGCCTCCTGTGTCCCTCTGTCCTTGCTTGTCACTTCTGTGCTGGGGACCCTCCTCTCTTCTCTGCCGTCCCTCAAGGCTGCGTCTGGAAGTCTGGGAGGGCCCGGTTGGTGGCCAGTGGTCTTTGTGCTTGCTGAGCTGTGAGACAGGCGGGCATGCTGTCTGCCAACCCCACGCTCTGCTGGGCCTGCAGGCCATGCCTCCCTGCTCACGCGGTTGCGTTCTTCCCTCTGCGAAAAGCTTAGAGATGGATTTTGACAGAAGGAGTATAAGCACAATCCTTGTTGGCATCAGCTTAAGTCTGCAGTGGCTATGACTGCCCAAGGGCCTCCTAGTGCCCAGGCCTACCTGGCTAGGGTGCTGGTCAGCTCCTGGCTTTTCCCAGTGGGCTTGGGCACAGCCCATGCAGGAGTGTGAGGAAGTGAGCTGGATCTCTCCTCAGGACTCATGCGGCCTGAGAGAGGCCCATGTTCTTTGGGAGGTGTGCACAGTGCCTGTGGGGACCGGGGGAGCTCTGCTGGGAGAGAGGCCCTTGTATTTGCTCCTTGGGTGGCCCCTTGAAACTCCAGAAAAGCTGAGCCTGTGCCCATGGCAGGAGCCTGTGTCCAAGCAAGGAGCCCCAGAATGTCCAGAGGGCCCTGGCCCTTTTCTCCCACCTTGGAGGATAGCTGAGGCTGGCTCTCCTGCAGGGCGTGTGACAGAGGTTCTGGGGTCAGGTTGACAACCAGGGGCTGGACCCCTCTCCTGCCTCCAGCTGGTTATCTTGGTGGCTCCCGAGGAAGCCACTGTGGCCTGGGCCCTACAACTCCTCGGGTTGGCCCAGGGCCTCCAGGGTACCTGCCTGCCTCAGTGTGTGTCCTACCCCATGGGTCCCAGGGGAGACAGAGGCCCGGGCTGGGGACGGCAATGTCAGAAGGGCAGACCTGAGTCCAGGCCAGGCAAGGGACAGTCTGTGCTAGGGCCCTGTCTCTCCGGGAAGGGGCTGGGCCGGAGGCCGTGTGCTGCAGTGTTCGGGAGACAGGTGGGGTGGCACTCCTGGGGCCACGTGCAGGAGAACTTGAGCTTGCTGCTGACGGAGTCCCCTGCTCCCCCACCAGGGCACAGACTCCATCAAGATGGAGAACGGGCAGAGCACGGCCGCCAAGTTAGGGCTGCCTCCCCTGACGCCCGAGCAGCAGGAGGCCCTTCAGAAGGTGAGCACGGACCTCCCAGGGCACTGTGGGCGTGGGCCAGTAAACCGGGGGCAGGGGCAAGGGCAGGGTGTGGGGTAGGCCTGTCTCCCATGGGCTGGGCCCCCAGTGCTCCTCACTGCCGCCTCTCTCAGGCCAAGAAGTACGCCATGGAGCAGAGCATCAAGAGCGTGCTGGTGAAGCAGACCATCGCACACCAGCAGCAGCAGCTCACCAACCTGCAGGTGAGCCCCGGCCGAGCCTCCACCTCCCTCCCCACCACCGCCACCATCTCCTCCTCTTCACACTCTTCCTCCTCCTGTGCCTGCGGCCGCCCCCACAAGCTGTTACAGTGCTCCGATTCTCAAAGACTCATGCTCGGGACCCTCGGGGTCCTCTCTGAGGCACGAGCGGCCCAGCCTTTCCCACCTGTTGCTCGCTGGAGCCCCTAACGTGCTGCAGCCCTTTTCTTGGCTGCTTGCCTATAGCTCTCCCTGTTCCCCTTCCTGGTCGTTACACTGTGGCCTCTGGTCTCCCCTGTACCCCCTGCCCCAGCTGTGCACAGCCGACGGTGGCAGCATACAGGGCATGGGCCTCCCTGCCCCCATGGCCTGGGTAAGACCGCTCAGGCTCCCACCCCTGCAGTGAGTCCAGACCACCTGGGCTCAGCCCTAGGACTGAGGGGACAGTCTGGAGGCACCTCCCCTGGGGCCCTGCTCTAGGCCTGCAGCCGGAGGCTGTGATACCTTCATGGGAAGAGGCCGGTGTGAGGCCGACAGGTTCCTGGGCCTCGAGCCTCACGCCCCCGCCCAGCCCTCAGACATTCACACTGCCAGGAGATGTCCTGGCCATTCACTGCGCTCCACCACCCTCTTCCCTCCCCCACTCCCTCCCTCCCCCCCTTCCCCCCTTCCCCCCTTCCTTTCTGCCCCGGCCAGCCCAGCTGCAAGGCTGCAGGGCGGGGCACATGGGGCGCTGCGGCCCCCCTGGGCAGGTGCCGGCGGCCGGCAGTGTGGGAAGGCAGGCGGCCTCCCTGGCAGGGCGGGGACTCCGGGCCTTGCCGCTGTCTGCGTGAGGTGTTGACGAGAGCGGGAGACTGCTCGGCTCCAACAGACTGAACTCTGTCTTTACTGTCTTTCAGATGGCAGCAGTGACAATGGGCTTTGGAGATCCTCTCTCACCTTTGCAATCGGTCAATAGAAATGCTCACTTCTTCCGGGGCTCATGTCCTTAGTCAGGGCTAGAGGGGGGCAGTGCAGCCCACGTGCTGGGGACCTTGCTCCCCTGGCCGGCCCTGCCCGCCAGCTCTGGACGAGCGCAGCAGAGCGCCAGGCGTGGTGGGGCCAGTGGTGTGGGCACCCACCCGGGACCGCCCCTGGGGAGGCCTCCATCTGCTCTGAGGGCCCACCTTATAACTAACCGGCCAGGTAACTGCGGAGGGCAGCCGGCCAGGGCGGGTAGCTGCCGGCACCAAGCCCGTCTGCGCCCACACCACCTGCACGCACGGGGTGCGCCCACGGCCTCCGGCCCCGTCAGTCTCCAGGCTGCCTGGCTCTTGGGTTGGGGTCAGGCCCCTGAGGAGAGAGGGGTCCTAGCTCATGGTCCCATCAGACCCTGGAGGGAGGATGGATGGGTGGGGTGGGGGTGGGGGGACCCAAGAGAGCAAGGGAAGGGCAAGCAGGGCCTTGGGCCTGGCTGTCAGCAAGGGGCAGAGGCCACGCAGCCAGGGTGGAGGAGGCAGGGGCCATGGCTATGGCCTTGGCTGTGGTGGGCAGAGGAGTCCGGGAAGGAGGTGCCCCTCCCTTTCCCCAGAGGCAGGCTGAGGAGTAGGCCAGGCCCTGTCTCGGGGATCCTGAGGGGAAGACGTGGCCCCTTCTCTGGGAGCCTCTATGCAGAGGGGGCGTGCGTCCCTGCGTGTGCGGCTCCCGTGGGACGACACACCGTGTTCTCTCCTGGGAGCATCTGAAAGGGAGCCCGGGCAGGGGTTCCGGCCAGGGAGAGAGCTCTCAGCCTGCCTGGGGGTGGGGCCCACAGTGAAGAGGAGACATGGTCCTGTCGGGGGAACCATGGCCTGAGGGACAGGCCTGGTCTCGTCTCTGGGGAGCCTGCGGAGCGAGGGGGATGTGATTCCACCTTCAGGGGGCCTTGCTCTGAGTAGGGAGCCCGAGGCCATTTTGTTAGGGGCCCAGTATGAGGAGAGCACAGTCTCATTTTCAGGGAATTCCTAGTTGGAAGAAACATACCTCACCTTGGGAAGTCCCTTGACGCGGAGAGGTGCTTCCAGGCCCTTCTCCACGGGAGGGGAGGTCTGGCCGTACTAGGCCAGCTGATGACTAAAGAGGGAAACTGGTCTCTGGCCACAGGCCTTCTTTTGTGGAGAGGGGCAGGGCCTGGCTCCAGCTCTGTCTGCTTTGCCTGCCCTGGCCCGCTGCATGTGGCTCTGGAAGTCCCCTGCCTGGCAGGTCTCCTGCGAGGTGGTAGGGGCGAGAACCTGTCCCCAAGGGTGTGGGGAGGTCCCTCAGCACAGTCGCCAAGCTCACAGCCAAGGACCTGGACTGGCCAGGCCTGTCACCTCCCCAGCTCCAAGGAGCCTGGGGGCCTCTCTTAGGGTCTCTGCTACCTCACGGTGCCCCTGGGGTCCAGGCCAGTGGTCTCGCCTGGGCCTGCTCTCTTGGTGGCGGGTACGGGCTCCAGGCAGCCCCTTTGTGAGGAGTTGCAGGGCGCTGGGAGGCCACAGCATGAGCCCCCACCTCAGTTGGCCCCACATGAGCAGCTGCTCCTCATTCTCTCTTCAGGGAGCCCCCGTCCAGGCTCCTGAACTCCTCCCCTGGGGTCTCTTCTGGGCAGTGACTGCGCTGTCTTCTGCCCTCCTCTCTTCAACCACCAAACCAGTGGGTCCCTCCAGCTTGGATGGCTCCTCCTTCCCTCTTCTGTTGTGATCCTTGGCTGGGACGGTGGGAGGATCTCCCAGCCCAGCCTGGGATACCCGGCCCCCAGACTGGAGGGATGGTCAGGGTGGGAGGGCACAGAACCCTGCCTCCTGACCATCTGTCGGCTTTGCTGCCACAGTCTGCCTGGGACGTTGGCGGGCTGGGGTGCGTCCGTGTCCTGCCGCTGGGCCTGGCCTTCCTTCTTGGGGCGGCGGGGTTCTGTGACCCCGACACCCTGACTGCAGGGATCGAGCCGGCACCTCCCTGCCACGTGGGGAGCCCTTCCCACAGCAGGGCTGAGTGGGTGGGCCAGGAGGGGAGTGGGCTTCCCAGCCTCCTGCCACCCCTGACCAGCCAGCGGTTCTCTCCCCTCTGTCCTGCTGCAGATGGCGGCTCAGCGGCAGCGGGCGCTGGCCATAATGTGCCGCGTCTACGTGGGTTCCATCTACTATGAGCTGGGAGAGGACACCATCCGCCAGGCCTTTGCTCCCTTTGGCCCCATCAAGAGCATCGATATGTCCTGGGACTCCGTCACCATGAAGCACAAGGTCAGCAGGCATGGTCTGCCCCGGCCCGCTTTGGGCTCACCCGGCACTGGGTTCACCTGGCCTGACAAGTGTGTCCCTTCATCTAGGGCTTTGCCTTCGTGGAGTATGAGGTCCCAGAAGCGGCACAGCTGGCCTTGGAGCAGATGAACTCTGTGATGCTGGGGGGCAGGAACATCAAGGTAAGGCAGGGTGACAAGGCCTCCATCCCACAGGCATGCAGGGGGGCCCTCCACAGAAGCCTTTTGTGGCTGGGCCTGGGTTGACGTGTCTCTCCATCTTGCCGCCTCTTCCCCAGGTGGGCAGACCCAGCAACATAGGGCAGGCCCAGCCCATCATAGATCAGCTGGCTGAGGAGGCACGGGCCTTCAACCGCATCTACGTGGCCTCTGTGCACCAGGACCTCTCAGACGATGACATCAAGAGCGTGTTTGAAGCCTTTGGCAAGATCAAGTCTTGCACGCTGGCCCGGGACCCCACAACTGGCAAGCACAAGGGCTATGGCTTCATTGGTGAGCTGGGGCGGCTGGGGTAGGATGGGGGCCACCCGGGACTGGGGCTGGCCCTGCTCACTGCTCCCCTTGCCCGCAGAGTATGAGAAGGCCCAGTCGTCCCAAGATGCCGTGTCGTCCATGAACCTCTTTGACTTGGGTGGCCAGTACTTGCGGGTAGGCAAGGCTGTCACACCGCCCATGCCCTTGCTCACACCGGCCACGCCTGGAGGCCTCCCACCTGCGGCTGCTGTGGCAGCTGCTGCAGCCACTGCCAAGATCACAGCTCAGGTGAGGGCCACACAGCTGTGGCAGCCTGACGGCGGGTGGGCGGGCGGGCTCCTGATTCCTTGGAGACTGACTGAAGGTGGTCTTGAGTAGCCAGACCAGGGACTGATGATGGTGACCTTTTGGGTTGCAGGAAGCAGTGGCTGGAGCAGCAGTGCTGGGTACCCTGGGCACACCTGGACTGGTGTCCCCAGCACTGACCCTGGCCCAGCCCCTGGGGGCTTTGCCCCAGGCTGTCATGGCTGCCCAGGCACCTGGAGTCATCACAGGTGAGTCTAAGTGGGTCCAGACCCTCTCCTCTCCTTCCCTGGCGTCTGTAGTCCCGCTTCCCTCAGCTGCCTGACTCAGGTGGTCCAGGTGCAACCCACTGAGCCCATGGCAGGCCACCCATGGCTGGCTAGCTCTGTGCCTTTCTGGGAAGGGGGGTGGTGGGGGGTGACTGCTGGACCTGGTTGGTTTTGCTTGCAGGTGTGACTCCAGCCCGTCCTCCTATTCCGGTCACCATCCCCTCGGTGGGCGTGGTGAACCCCATCCTGGCCAGTCCGCCAACGCTGGGTCTCCTGGAGCCCAAGAAGGAAAAGGAAGAGGAGGAGCTGTTTCCCGAGTCGGAACGCCCAGAGATGCTGAGCGAGCAGGAGCACATGAGCATCTCCGGCAGCAGCGCCCGTCACATGGTGATGCAGAAGCTGCTCCGCAAGCAGGAGGTGCGCCACGGGCCAGTGAGGTGGGGGGGAAGGTAGGGGAGTGGGGCCGTAGTACTTAGCTGTCCCCCCCACCACAGTCCACAGTGATGGTTCTGCGCAACATGGTGGACCCCAAGGACATCGATGACGACCTGGAAGGGGAGGTGACAGAGGAGTGTGGCAAGTTTGGGGCCGTGAACCGTGTCATCATCTACCAAGAGAAGCAAGGCGAGGAAGAGGATGCAGAAATCATTGTCAAGATCTTTGTGGAGTTTTCCATAGCTTCTGAGACTCATAAGGCCATCCAGGCCCTCAATGGGCGCTGGTTTGCTGGCCGCAAGGTGGTGGCTGAAGTGTACGACCAGGAGCGTTTTGATAACAGTGACCTCTCTGCGTGACATTGGCCCCTTTCCCTGGACTTGTACTTGCTCCGTGTTTCCTCTGGGTTTTATAGTGATACAGTGGTGTCCCCGGGGCCAGGCACCCTCTGCCCAGCCCAGCGTATAGTGCGGATAAAGGTGCGGATGCTGCTGGCCCTGAACGTCCCTGTGTCTGGCATTGGTCCTGTCACCCACCCTCGGTGTGTGTGTCCTTAGGAGGTCTAGGGTGAGGAGGCAGGAGTGGCGAGGTGGGGGACGGGTCTTCTGGTCCTGCACGCACAGAGGCAGACGGGTCCCTGGTGGCGTGGGACCTGGGGAGGGGGTTGGCGCCCTGGGCTCTGTCCCGCGGGTGCCGGGTGCTGGGTGGGCGGGGCTGCCTGGGACGCCTGGCCCTCGGGTGCGGGCTCACAGCCATCCTGTCTGCGCAGGGTGGTGCTGGGAGAAGACTGGGCCCCGTGACACCGAGACCCACTGGACAGCACGCGCTGCCAGTGCCTTTGTGCCGCGGAGCCGGTCTTCTGATTGGAGGGAGCAGGCGGGCGTGGTCGCCTCCCGGGAGAGGGCTGCGCGTTCAGACGCGAGGCCAAGTGCTGAGGGGCCAGAGGCCGGGCTGAAGACGAGGCCTCGGTGGCCGGAGGGTGCGGCCTGGCGTGGACTGCAGCTCCCACAATCCCTCACGCGCGGGGCGGGCCCGGCATCCCGGCAGGCTGTGCGCGGGGCCGCTACGGGTCCTCGGACGCGGCGGCGCGCAGGGCCTTCTGGGGGCCGCAGTCCGGGCGTGCTGGGCGGCGAGGGCCGGACTCGGCTTCCCGGCGGGCTGCGCGGCGGCCGGGTGGGTGTCGGCGGGGCAGTCCGGCGGGCAGTGGCGGTTCCGGTGCGGCACTGCGAGCGGACGAGCGGGCGGGACGAGCAGAGCGGGATCGAGCGGGATGCGGAGGCGCCGACGCCGCTCCCCCCGCCTCCTGAGAGTCTGAGACCCGCCGGGCCGCGCCCCCCGCCCAGGCCCGCAGTCCGAGCGTTCCGCGCGTTCCGAGCGCGGGCCGGGCCCAGCGCCGGCCCCGGCCGCGTCCCCGTCCAGTCCTGGGCGGCCCGCCCCCTGCCCGCGCCCCCTCTCTCTGCGCGGCGCCCATGCGGACTGAGCCCCGCCCCCCGGCCCCGAGCCCGCCGAGCGCCGCCGCCGGAGCCCGCGCCGCCCGCCCGCACCATGCTCAAGTGCATCCCGCTGTGGCGCTGCAACCGGCACGTGGAGTCGGTGGACAAGCGGCACTGCTCGCTGCAGGCTGTGCCCGAGGAGATCTACCGCTACAGCCGCAGCCTGGAGGAGCTGCTGCTCGACGCCAATCAGCTGCGCGAGCTGCCCAAGGTGAGCGGCCGCCCGCACCTGCCGCCCGCCGGCGCGCGCCCAGCCCCCGGTTCTTCGGTCGGCAGAATCTGCCCGGGCGAGCCACCGCAGCTTCCAGCCGGCCCTGCTGGTTTGCACTGGCCAGGTCCCCACCCTAGCCAGCCCCACCCTCCCCTCCCAGCCGCCCTGGCTGGCACAGGTGGCAGCGGTCATCAGGTGCCTGTCTGGGGATAGCGATTGTCACGGAGCCTGGAGGAGGAGCCTCACAGAGTAAAATCCGTTGGGATTCAGGGAGGTTGATGGGATTATTACGGTGCAACTTGGGCTCAGGTGGCTGATGAGGACCAGCTTGCTGGGCCGCTCTGGAGGTGGGGTTCAGGCCTCCTCTCCTTTTCTTCCTGGGTGCAGGGGTCAATGGCGAAGCTCCTTGTCAGATCTGCTTGCAGCCTCTTTTTCTTTGCTTTGCTTCTCAGGGTCAGCAGTTTTCCTAAGACTGCTCCAGAAAGGAGGGTGGAGAAAGCGGCTTAGGAAGCATCTGTTTTTTGGAGATGGGGTGCCAAGTGGCTGATGTCTAGGAGTTGGGTGCCCCAAAGAATGTGGCCCTGCTCTGGTCCTGGCAGTGACAGCTCTGTTCTCTGTGGCCACCTGCAGGCCTTGTGCATAGCACGGTGCCCGTGGTGCCCTGCTGTTTTTGTTCCTGTTCTTTTGGGAGCTGTTTACTGAGTCTTTGCTGCAGAGCCAGACCAGGCTCATTGCTGGGGTGCAGTAGCAGAGGCCAGTGTGGGCCCCTGGAGCGGGGCAGAAGTGGTTCGGGGACTGGGTGGGCCCTGAGGTAAGACACAGAGCAGGGGACGGGGGCCTTGTCTGGTCGTGAGCAGGTACCTTCTCGGAGTGGAGGCCGGCCTGAGGAGTGGAGGGAGGCGGGCACAGTGGGAGCAGGTGCCTTCTCAGAGTGGTGGCCTGTGTGAGGAGTGGAGGGAGGCGGGCACAGTGGGCTTGTGCACTGTGTGTTTCTTTGCTTTCCTTGCCACAAACGAGGTGTTGTGGCTGGACTCCAGGACCCTGTGTGACCTGGAGGAGGCAGGGGCCCAGGGACCCTTGACTTGTGACGCCCACGTGTCCAGGAGCCTTTCTCTGCTCCGCAGTGGCCTCGGCCTCAGAACCCGTGTCCTCCCCGTCCACAGCCCTTTTTCCGGCTGCTGAACCTTCGTAAGCTGGGCCTGAGCGACAACGAGATCCAGCGCTTGCCTCCCGAGGTGGCCAACTTCATGCAGCTGGTGGAGCTGGACGTGTCCCGGAACGGTGGGGAGCCTTGGCCAGGGCTGCGTGGATCCTGGGAGTGTGCGCTGGGGCCACAGACGTCTGGCAGGTCGTGACATCTGTTCGCTGTGACTCTCTAACAGATATCCCCGAGATCCCGGAGAGCATCAAGTTTTGCAAGGCGCTGGAGATCGCGGACTTCAGCGGGAACCCCCTCTCCAGGTGGCTGGCAGCCTGGGGTAGAGTCGGGCGTGGCTGTGGGTCCTGCCGCCTGTGGTGGGTTCGGGAGGGGCTGTGGGTCCCACAGACCTGGTCTGGTCGTCTGGAAGCTTCTGCTTCCTCCCATGTAGGCTCCCTGATGGCTTCACTCAGCTGCGCAGCCTGGCTCATCTGGCTCTGAATGATGTGTCTCTGCAGGCGCTGCCCGGGGACGTGGGCAAGTGAGTGCCCTCTCGGGTAGGGGGTGGGGCTTGGATTGGCCCTGCCCCTGCCGTCACGGCCTGCCTTCCTTTCTCATGCCTCAGCTCCTGGTCTCTCTTTCAGCCTTGCCAACCTGGTGACTCTGGAGCTCCGGGAGAATCTGCTGAAATCCCTGCCAGCGTGAGTGTGACGGGCATTTTCCCAACGGCCTGGGCAGCGCCACAGCCTGGGGACCAGGGCTGCATGGTGACACCTTACCCTGCTTCCTGCGCAGGTCCCTGTCTTTTCTGGTCAAGCTGGAACAGCTGGATCTGGGAGGCAACGACCTGGAAGTGCTGGTGTGTAGAGGCCCGACCGACAGCAGGGCGGAGACCGGGCACAGGGGTGTGTGGTCTCCTGGGCGTGGCACAGCAGGAGGCCCCGCCCACAGCCACTCTTCTCCATGTCCCTTCTTGCAGCCAGACACCCTGGGGGCTCTGCCCAACCTTCGGGAGCTGTGGCTGGACCGGAACCAGCTGTCGGCGCTGCCCCCGGTGAGTGAGGGTGGGGCTGGCCTTCTGCCTTTGCCTGTCCGCGCTCTGACTCTCTGCCTGCCTGCAGGAGCTTGGGAACCTGCGGCGCCTGGTGTGCCTGGACGTGTCGGAGAACCGGCTGGAGGAGCTGCCGGCCGAGCTCGGTGGACTGGTGCTCCTCACAGACCTGCTGCTGTCCCAGAACCTGCTGCGGCAACTACCCGACGGCATCGGTCAGTGTGCCCGGGGGTGCGGGGTGCTGCGCACAGAGCCTGGCCCCAGAAGGAGCATGGGGTGTCGGGGCGGTGTGTGGTGTGCAGCACGGGACGATCCTAGGTCTGCCCAGGCTCTGGGAGCTGTCCCCGAGGAGGGGTGGTGGGGCTCTGGGGCATCTCAGAAGGCTGAGGAGGCAGCTGGTGGTGCTGAAGGGGGCGGTGGAGCCCATGAGAGCGGAGGGTGGGTAGTGCCACTGGAGCCTGGTGTTTTCTCAAAGGAGGTCAGGTTGGGCCTGTCGGGGCAAGGTAGGTAGGGCCCTCCCAAAGTACGGCGGCGGCAAGAGGAACTGGGGGCCTTGCCCGCTGCCTTAAGGGCACCTCTGCATGTCTGCGGCTGTACTCAGCCATGTTACCCTGTCTGCCCGACACCAGGTCAGCTGAAGCAGCTGTCCATCCTAAAGGTAGACCAGAACCGGCTGTGCGAGGTGACCGAGGCCATCGGGGACTGTGAGAACCTCTCTGAGCTGATCCTCACGGAGAACCTGCTGATGGTAGGCTCCAGCTTGCGAGGCAGAAGGGACAATAGGCTCCAGCTTGTCAGGCAGAAGGGACGGGGCCATCGGGCGTATAGAACAAGGGTAGGCATCAGCCTGTGTGTGCTGCTGGGGGTGCTGGTGGTGGCCTGCCTCATGGAGCTGTTTGGACAGGGTCCCCTTCCCGTCAGAAGGGGAGCCTGCTGGCCGGAGGTGAGGCGGGGCAGCAGAGTCAGGACGGGGATCTTTGCCATTTGCAGTAAAGAATCCAGGTTGCGTTTTTTCTGGCACGTGTTGTAATGCAGGGGAGCAGTTGCAGAGGAGGCAGGGATGGGATGGATGGGTCTGTAGGAAGGACAGATTGGAAGCAAGAAGCCAGGCTGCTGCCCCTCACAAATGAGGGCAAGCTGAGGCCTGCCCCGGGGCAGGGCTGGGGGATGGTGGTACTGCCATCCCCAGGCTGGGAAACAGGAGGAGCAAGCCATGGGTAGGGTGCTGATTCGTGGGAGGGGTCCTCAGTGGGCAGAAGAAGAAAGGGAGTCTAGGATTCAGGGCCTTGGGAAGGGGCTGGCCCGGAGCAGGCAGGCTGGACCTGGGGGCCTTGGGAGCCCTAGGAATGACAGGGCAGACGAGTGGGGCACCAGACAGGCTCGCAGGTCAGTCCAGGGCACCCATGGGAGAGAGCCAGGGATGACTTGGTGGGGTGTTTTGGTGGTGGGGACTGAAGGCTAAGGGCAGTGGGCAGAGCTTGCGGATCAAAGGGCACAGAGTGGGGTGGAGACGACCTCCACGGTCGGGTCTGTGCCCAGGTCTCCAAGGGCTGCGAGGCGTCCTGGCTGGAGCTGGCTTGGGGTCTCTGTGGCTCTGCCCCCATGGGCTGTCATCTCTCCCACTCCCAGCAAGCCTCTAGCGCTCTGATCTCCTTTTTCTGGCCAGGCCCTGCCCCGCTCCTTGGGAAAGCTGACGAAACTGACCAACCTCAACGTGGACCGGAACCAGCTCGAGGCACTGCCGCCGGAGATCGGGGGCTGCGTGGCACTCAGTGTCCTCTCCTTGAGGGACAACCGCCTGGCCGTCCTGCCACCAGAGCTGGCCCACACATCCGAGCTGCACGTGCTGGACGTGGCAGGGAACCGGTGAGTGCCAGCCTGGCCCCACGGGCCTGACTGTGGCCCCGCGCCCGCTGACTGTGCCCGCCCGGCCCCCAGGCTGCAGAGTCTGCCGTTCGCGCTCACCCACCTCAACCTCAAGGCCCTGTGGCTGGCAGAGAACCAGGCGCAGCCCATGCTCCGGTTCCAGACGGAGGACGATGCTCGGACCGGCGAGAAGGTGCTCACCTGCTACCTGCTGCCCCAGCAGCCCCCGCCCAGCCTCGGTAGGTTGCTTGCAACAGGCACTTGGTGTGGGTGGGCCTCAGGCAGCGCTTGGGGACCACCCTGGGTCCTGACGCTCGCCTACTGCAGAGGATGCTGGGCAGCAGGGGAGCCCCTCAGAGAGCTGGAGCGATGCACCCCCGAGCCGCATCAGCGTCATCCAGTTCGTGGAGGCCCCTGCAGGTGACGAGGACGCTGAGGAAGCTGCAGCCGAGAAGCGGGTATGGGGGTGGGGACCTGGGAGGTGAACCTCCACCTGAGCCCTGCCCTGCGGCTGCTGCTCAGCCCTGTCCCCACGGCAGGGCCTCCAGCGCCGGGCTACGCCTCACCCCAGCGAGCTCAAGGTGATGAAGAGGAGCATCGAGGTGCGGCGGAGTGAGGCCCACCCTTGCCAGCCAGACCTTGGACTGCCTTTGCCTGTGGAGGAGGTGGGCATGGAGCCACAGCAGCCTGGCGGGCCAGGCTTGGGAGCTGGGGTGGTCCGGTCCATCCTAGGAGTGGGGTGGTGAGGGCCAGGGCAGCACAGAGAAGGGGCAGGAGATGAGGCTGGTGACAGGGTTCAGGGACGTGGAGCTGCAGGGCCAGCTGGATGACAGGGTGCCAGGGTGGACGTGCAGGGAGACCTGTGGGGCTGGAGTATGGGGAGAACCAGAGGCAGCTGTGCCTAGGAGCACAGGGAATGGGTTCTGCTTGTGGGGTAGGTGGTATGTGTCTCTGGTGGAGCTGGCGTGGATATCATCAGTACCCGGGAAGGGGTTTGGGGCTGGCACAGAGCAGGCCTGACTCTCCTCACTCAGAACTGTGACACGCACACTGTGGGCTCCAGGGTGCGACAGAACCAGTGATCTGGGCTGGGATAGGGTGTGTGGGAGAGCAGGAGATGCGTATCAGGCTGGGATTCTCCTGAGAACTTGTGTGGTCCTTGTTCTTTTTGGGAAAGGCTTTCCTCAGTGCTGGGTCGTGGAACTATGGCTTTGCCCACACTAGGCCCTAGAGGCGCGTGGCTTCCTTGGGGACTGGGATGAAGAGCAGTCGCAAGGGCATGAGCCTGTTACGGTGCCTGGTCGGGGCAGTGGGAGGCTTAGAGAGGAACTGCCAAGTAGGAGGTCTCTTAGCCGGAAGCGCCCTCAAAGCCTGGCTCTACTTCTCTCTGCAGGAGAAGCGGCTGAGTGCTGAGTCTGGCGTGAGTGAAGTCTCTCGCCCGTCTGCCAGCACGGTCTCTGAGGCCGAATCCGAGGGTCCATCGGCCGAGGCACAGGGGCAGAGCCAGCAGGAAGCCACGACTGCTGGCGGGGAGGAAGACGCCGAGGAGGACTACGAGGAGGTGCGGACGGGCAGGGCGGAGGTGGGAGGCTGGGCCTGCTGGGTGCGGGCCGGGTCTGCTGATGCTGCGTGGGCAAGGCTGCAACCTGCAGGGAACTGCCCCATACAGAGTGGCTGTGGGTGGTACGGGGCTGTGCTGCTGGGGGTGCCCCATAGAGCTGCCACCTAGGTGGGGTGAGGGTCTCCCCCAATAGCTGGGCTTACAGACCCCATCCCCATCACAGACCGCCTCCTGACTCCAGAGTGGGCTCCCTGGTGTCCAAAGAGGCCGTGGCGCACCTCTTTGTTTTCACCTGGGGCATTGTGTGTCTCCAGGAAGAGCCCCGTGGCCCTCTGGCCTCCTCAGGGCTGAGACATGTGTCCCTCACTGAGCAGCTATGCTGAGTCCTCTTGTGGCAGGGAGCCTTTCAGAGCCCTTGTCTGTGGTGTGGCCACACTGCTTAGCGGGGCCTCCCTGTGGATGCACAGTCACAGAGCTGGGGTCACCCTCACCCTTTTACCTGCACAGCCCACAGTGCATTTCGCGGAGGACGCACTGCTGCCCGGGGATGACAGGGAGTGCGAGGAGGGGCAGCCCGAGGCCCCCTGGGCCTTGCCGGGCGGGAGGCAGCGGCTCATCCGCAAGGACACACCTCACTACAAAAAGCACTTCAAGATCTCCAAGCTGCCCCAGCCCGAGGTTGTGGTGGCCCTGCTGCAGGGCATGCAGCCCGATGGGGAGGGCCCTGTGGCTCCCGGGGGCTGGCACAATGGCCCCCATGCACCCTGGGCTCCTCGGGCTCAGAAGGAGGAGGAGGAGGAGGAGGAGGAAGAGGCCGGGCCTCAGGAGGAGGAGGAGGAAGATAGGGCTGAAGAGGAAGCCAGCACTGAGGAGGAAGACAAGGAGGGGGCTGTGGTTTCTGCGCCCTCCGTCAAGGTGGGTGGCAGCCTCACCCCTGCCTGACCCACTGGCCCCCGGCCACCCAGAGAAGGTAGTGGACGTGCGTGCTCCACGGTTGGCATCGTGGTCACTCTCACCAGACCCCAGGCCTGCCCTGGCGTCGGTCTAGGTCCATGCTTGGGGCCCAGGCTGCCTTGGCGTTGGTCTCAGTGCCAGGGGCGGCTCTGCTGGCCGGTATCCTGACCTGCCGTCAAGCACAGAGCTCACAGAAGCCAAGCATGGCTGCCTGCCGTTTGTGGGCCTACCAGGGCCTGTCTGCATGTGTAGTGGTCCCAGGGCAGGGTTCCTTCTTCTCCCAAGGTCCTTGAGCTCTCCTGGGCTCCTTCCCATGTTGGGCACTGGGTGCAGGGCCGAGGTACCCTGATGGCTGTTCTGCCTTGTCGGGCCCTCCTAAGGTGCCACACAGGCCTTTGGGGCATCAGCGTGTCCCTCCCTGGCCCTCAAGTCTCTTCTCCATGGCTCACAAAGGGTCTCACCTGCTCTCTGGGCAAATTTGGATGCCGGGGGAGCCCCCAGGCCCCACTCTCCCTGCCCTGGACGACAGCCCATCCCTGAGTGTGGGCCGAGGCGTGACAGCTGAGGGAGCCTGGCGGCGCCACAGCAGGGACTGCCAGGCAGGGCTCTGGTCAGCTCTGGAGCACCCTCCGTGAGCCTTGCTTGTCCCCAGGTGTGCAGTGTCACTCATGCCTCCAGGACGGAGGCGCCCGTGGAGGGGCAGCCGAGGGAGCTTGGTGTGGTCTCTGTCCTTTCTGCTCGTGGCGGGGGCTGGGTGAGGCGGTGGTGGTGGTCTTGGCGGTGGCTAACCTGCATGCCTCGCTGGTCCTGTCCTAACAGGGGGTGTCGTTTGACCAGGCCAATAACCTGCTGATAGAGCCTGCTCGCATTGAGGAGGAAGAGGTCTGTACTGCTCGCGCTGCACTCTGGCCGGGCCGCTGCTGGCCTTGCTTCCCGGGCTGCGGGCTCACGCCTCTCCCTGCCCCTGTTGCTTGAGCACAGACCCCCCCGGCAAAAGAGCTCTCAGATCTACCTGGGCTCTGGGGCCGGGACGCCTCCTGCCTGGGACAGCCTGTCTTGTCAGGGGCGAGCGGAGAGGCTGGGCTGGCTCCCAGCAGCCGCCTGTGGCGCTGAGTCTTGCCTCCCTGCAGAGGCGGCACAGCCCTCATCCTCTGACAGGCGGCAGGGGGGCCTCGGGCCTCCATCACCCAGAGGTGGGCAAGCCCCGGCCCCCACACTCTGCAGAGGATTGCTCTTCTGCTGGGGTCTCAGGGCTTCTCCAGCTGGCCCCTGCGCTGGCCCTGGGCGGTGAGCGGCATGAGACCCCATGCAGCTGCCCAGGGAAAAGCCACAAGTGGCGTCTGCACACCGGCGGGTTCTCCTGCAGAGAGCACAGGCATCCCCGCTGCGGCCTTTCCTGGACACCTCGTCTGTTCTGTTTCCAGCTGACTCTCACCATCCTGCGGCAGACTGGGGGCCTGGGCATCAGCATTGCGGGTGGCAAGGGTTCCACACCCTACAAGGGGGATGATGAGGTGAGCACTGCCTGGGTCCCACCACCACCCGCCTGCACCACCTCAGGTCACACCGGTGGCACGCAGGCCCTTTGCCCTGAGGACACTCACACGGTCTGACACAGGCTGGGCCCAAAGCACCAACTGTTGTAGGATCCTGAAGTCCAAGGGCAGCCTGAGGGCGTATGGGTCTATCCTCCCTTCTTGGCCCTTCTTCTCTCGCCAGGTGCCTCTGCACCAGGCTTGGGGCCATGAGCCCTTTCTTGGGGTTGCCCTGCTCCTTCCAGCCTTGGCACTCAGGATCCTGCAGTGGCCGGAGCTCAGCCCTCCTGCCAGCCAGGGCTGGGGGCTGCTGGGAGTGGGTCGTCCCCTCCTGGGTCTTCTGCAGAAGGGGCAGGACTGCGGGCCCCCTTTCCTGGCCCCTGCCAAGCTCGTGTCTGTGCCCTAGGGCATATTCATCTCTCGGGTGTCCGAGGAAGGCCCTGCAGCCCGGGCTGGAGTCCGTG
Source organism: Cacajao melanocephalus (assembly GCA_963573385.1). Classification (NCBI taxonomy): domain Eukaryota; kingdom Metazoa; phylum Chordata; class Mammalia; order Primates; family Pitheciidae; genus Cacajao; species Cacajao melanocephalus. The sequence continues at coordinate 28,634 of CAUYLG010064146.1, read as the reverse complement.
TGGGTGACAAGCTCCTCGAGGTGAGTCAAGGACCCCTTGGCTCCAAGTGGCAGCTATGCCCTCTGGAGGTACACAGTTCCTGGTATTGGGGCACTTGGCTGTCTTCTCCGAGCCCCCCAGGAGTCCTAAGCACAGGACACCAAGACTTCTAGGTGAAGCCACAGAATCTGTAAACCGCAGGGGAGAGCCATCTGGGCAGGCGGCCCTGTGGGTCAGGCAGCAGCTGCACCAGGCACAGTGGCCTCTCCAGGAGGGACCAGGCTGCTGGCTGGTCTGATGCAGTTTGGACCCCGTATGGGAGCCCTGGAGCCCCTGCCTGGGCACCGGCACGCATGTTAGGGGGCTCAGGAGAGGCACGTGCCCTTCTCATAGGGACACCCTGAGGGCAGGCAAGGGCCCTAGAGCCTGGCCAGGAGGCGTCTGCCCATGGCTCAGATGCTGCTTCTGCCACTCAGCTCTTCTCCTACCCTTTTTGTGGGAACTCCTGTCCCTGGGTGTTGGGGTGGGGGCATGGGTCAGTAACCCCGTGAGCTCAGGTGTGTGCTGGGCTGCTCAGATGGGCAGGAGGTGTCCAGGAGCGGGACCGTGTGTGGCCTGGTTGTGGGGATGTCTGCCTGCCTCCCGTGGCCAACCTGTGTCCTAGCCGTGGGGCTGCACACATGGGGTTTCTGAGGACCTGGTGGCGGGGGTCAGTGCCCACGAGGAACCCCGTATCTAAAGGGCTAGGGTGGTGTCAGAGCCTGGGACCTCTTCCCCTGCCCTGTGCCTCAGTCTCCCCATCCTGGAGGAAGCATGTGGAGCCCCCAGCACGTGGCTGTCGGTGGCCGCACAGGGTCCTGATGTGCATGTGGCCTCTGTGGCCCGCAGGTGAATGGCGTGGCTCTGCAGGGCGCCGAGCACCATGAGGCTGTGGAGGCACTCCGGGGGGCCGGCACCGCCGTGCAGATGCGAGTGTGGCGGGAGCGCATGGTGGAGCCTGAAAACGCGGTCACCATCACGCCTCTGCGGCCTGAGGACGACTACAGCCCGCGGGAGCGGCGGGGAGGGGGCCTGCGCCTGCCCCTGCTCCCGCCCGAGAGCCCGGGGCCCCTCCGGCAGCGCCACGTGGCCTGCCTGGCTCGCAGTGAAAGGGGGCTGGGCTTCAGCATTGCTGGTGGGAAAGGCTCCACACCCTACCGGGCTGGTGATGCGGTGAGGCTGGGGCCCAGGGCCGGGGAGGGCTGCTCCAGGGCCGGGGAGGGCTGCTCCAGCCTCACTGGCAGCCCTGGCTCCCCTTCACCCTCCCCTGCAGGGCATCTTCATCTCCCGCATTGCCGAGGGCGGTGCTGCTCACCGCGCCGGCACGCTGCAGGTTGGCGACCGAGTTCTCTCTGTGAGTGGGGATGGGGCCCCGCCCCGCATGCCCTCCCTCGCCCTCTGTCCCATCCTGCCCTTGGGCCTCCCTGACTTGGATGCACTCTCACAGATTAACGGAGTGGATGTGACCGAGGCCAGGCATGACCATGCCGTCTCCCTGCTGACCGCTGCCTCTCCCACCATCGCCCTGCTCTTGGAGCGGGAGGCTGGGGGCCCTCTTCCTCCCAGCCCTCCACCACATTCCTCCTCACCCCTCACCTCTGCCGTGGCCACCACCAGCACCACCACCCCCAGCACAACCACTGCCACCCCCGGGGATCCTGGGTTGCCAAGGCTAGCCCCCAGCCTGCTAACTGCCACCTTGGAAGGGCCGTACCCAGTGGAGGTGAGACACATGCCCCTTCCCAGGCACCCACCCAGCTTCAGCTGTGGGTGCTGGCCCTCCCAGGATCTGCCCTTTTGTGGCCCTGCAGCCCACTCTGAGTGGGAAGCCAGCCTGCTTGCCCTTTGCCCTGCAGCCCCTTGAGGCTCGGGCTCTGCCCCACAGCCAGACTCCTCAGTTTGGTCCCCTCAACACAGTCTTTTGGCCAGCCACATGGCCGCAGTCAGCAAGGATATTGGCCTCACGCTGCGTGCCTACTTGGGCAGCTAAACACTGGTGGCACAAGAACCCTCGTGGGCACGTTAGGGCAGCCCCCGCCCACCATCCGCAAGGACCTGGATGGACTCGGGAGCCTTCCCACACCCCTTTCCTGTCCTGACCGAGACCTGTCCGTTGTCCGTGTCCCCAGGAGATCCGCCTGCCGAGAGCCGGGGGCCCCCTGGGGCTCAGCATCGTTGGAGGCTCCGACCACTCCAGCCACCCGTTTGGTGTCCAGGAGCCTGGCGTGTTCATCTCTAAGGTCGGGCAGCTCTGAACAAGGCGCACCCATCCCAGGTACCAGCGCAAGTTGGCGCGGCCTTGTCCACCAGATGTCACCCTCCTCCCTGACAGGTGCTCCCGCGGGGCCTAGCCGCTCGCAGTGGCCTGCGGGTTGGGGACCGCATCCTGGCAGTGAACGGGCAAGACGTGCGGGAGGCCACGCACCAAGAAGCCGTCAGCGCCCTGCTCCGGCCCTGCCTGGAGCTGTCCCTGCTGGTGCGGAGGGACCCAGCTCCCCCAGGCCTGCGGGAGCTATGCATCCAGAAGGCGCCCGGGGAGAGGCTGGGCATCAGCATCCGAGGGGGCGCTAGGGGCCACGCTGGCAACCCCCGTGACCCCACAGACGAGGGCATCTTTATCTCCAAGGTGAGCGCCCCACAGCCTGCCCCAGGCATCACTCCCCACCCCCACCAGGTCCCTCCCATACTACGTCTCTCTGCAGGTGAGCCCCATGGGGGCGGCTGGACGCGATGGCCGGCTACGTGTGGGTTTGCGGCTGTTGGAGGTGAACCAGCAGAGCCTGCTGGGCCTGACACACGGCGAGGCGGTGCAGCTGCTACGCGGCGTGGGCGACACCCTCACCGTGCTGGTGTGTGACGGCTTCGATGCCAGCACCACTGCAGCCCTGGAGGTTAGCGCCCCCACCCCAGGAACCAGGATTCCCTCTGGCCCACCCCGAGGTGTCCTGAGCCACTGATACCTCTCAGGGTGGGCAGCGGGTCGTCTGTGCCTCTGGGTCTGGGAGGTGCTCTGCATCAGCTGTGAGGAGTGGGAGCTGGGGGGGGCGCCCACCTTCCCTTTCTGCTGAGCTCTAGCCATCGAGCTGTCCAGAGGCCTGGCCCAGGTAGGACGAGGCACATGAACAGATAGTGGGTGTGTCTGGGGCACACCGCGTGGTCTGGTCCTAAAAGAAGTTGTTGAGCCACTGGCGACTCCTGTGGCTTGGAGCCCTGCCATGGCCCACCAGCCAGGGAGACTCCTTGGGACTTTGAGGGTCCCCGTTCCTGTGCCCAGTGGCATCCTGTTCCTCCCAGCCTGTCCCTGGGCCATGCCTGACTTCAGGGCGCCCCCTCTGATGATCGCTCAGCAGAGAGCTCTTTCCCTAAGATCTCCTGCCCATCTGCTGGTCCTTCACTTCTGGACTCCAGAGCAAAAGCCTGGACCAGGAGTTGGGATGCAAGGTGGGGCCCCAGGAGCCTCCCTCCCAGCATGGCCTGGACCCTGGACAAGCCTGGCCTCTCGCAGGGGCCTCCCGTCTCCTTTCCATCTTCTCCCTCATGCCATCCTGGGGGTCCTGCAGCAGGCTTAGATGACCTCTAAGGGCACGCATATGCAGACCGGGTTCCCACCTGGAGTGGGGTGCGGGGCCACAAGAGGGTGGGTCATGGGAGGGCTGGCACCCATGGTTGAAGCTGGGGGGATGCCTGGGTGGGGGCATGTGTCTTCCCCTGAAGCAGCCACCCACTCCTCCTAGAGGGTGTCCCTGCTGGTCACACAGGTCCCCAGGGACCAGGTGGCTGTGTCACGCTCCCTTCGGCACATGCATGGCTTCCTCTCCGTAACAACCTCTGGGATGGGGGGCCTCGCATTGGTTCTCTCTTGCAAGGGATCTCTGGGATGGTGGCTTTCTGCCAGGCTGGCAGCCATCGAATGTGTCCTGACCCATGGCCAGCGCCCCCTGCCACTGTGGGAAGTTGGTCTGCGTTCATCTTTTTTCAGTGTAGGCGCCCCCACCTCCACCCCTGGTGGAAAGTGCATCCGCATTCGTATTTTTTGGTCCACGGCTGGATGTTGGCCTTGGGGCTGGTGGGCCAGCCTCACCCACCCTCTCTGCTGTCCTTGAGGGAGTCCCGCTGGTTTCTAGGGAAAGATTTCCCGGAGGGCTCAAGCCCTGGACCATCTGGTTCTCAGAGAGAGCCTTGCCTTTTATTTACTCATTTTAAATGTATGTTTAAATGCATTTAAAATAATATTTGACAGATTTCTTCATATACTTTTTATTAGAGAGAGAGCCCTCTCCGGGAAGGGCTAGATGTGTAGAAGGCGGGGCTCGTGCCGTGTCTGCAGCCGGCATGCGTCTGTCTGCGTGCAGCACTGCCGTTGGCCACAGGTTGTCCTTGCATCTGGTCGGGTTCCCCGTGGATCTGCCATGACACATGGGTACAGGAGGGATGGCCTCACAGGAAGGGGTCAGGGCAGGTCTCAGACCTCACTCTGGCCAGCAGCCCGCCGCAGCCTCCCTGGTGTTGAGGGTGGAGACTGTTTCTGCTGCGTCCAGCAGGCCAGGGCCCCCGAGCAGTGGGGCTGAGAGCTGCGATCCACCACCGCCGCTTTCCCAAGTGTGTCCGCTTCCTGGGGGCTCGCCAGCCGCCCCAGCACTGCCCTTGCCTCCATCGTCTCCCGGGCTCGTCTGTCCGGTGGGTGCAGGTGTGTTTTCCTCTAGCTCTTGCTCATCTTTTCCTTGAAAAAATAGGATCTTTTGAGTTACAGAAATGTAAATGTTTAAGTCGTCCGATTCCTTTATGACTTCCGGATTCTGGTTTTTTCCTTTGGAAAATCTTCCCTACTGCAAGATAAACATTGTCCTGTTTTCTTCTAGTATTTCTGGCAATTTAAAAAACAAAGCTCCGTGGTTCACCTGGACTTGTTCTGACGAGGTCTCCTTGTCGCCTAGGCTGGAGTGTGGTGGCGGATCACGGCTCACTGCAGCCTCCACCTCCCGCACTCAAGCCATCCTCCAGAGTCACTGGGTGCTGGGACCACAGGCACACGTCCCCCCGCCCAGCCCTGGAATTGCTTTGCAAGTAACTGGATGCATAGCTGGTCTGCCGCGTCCCTGCTGACTTGGGGGAAATGTGGTCTCATCGTGTGTTCAGTTCCTGTGTGCTCCAGGGTCTGTTTCTGGACTTGGTTCTAGTGAGTTGCCAGCTACTTCTGAGCCAACCCCACGCGTTTAAATGCCTCACTTTACAGCAGGTTTCATACCGAACCCTCATGGTCGAAGCCACCCACTCTTCCTTCTTGTCTTGAGAAGTTTGTCTGTTGTCACGTGTTTTCTCTTACAAGTGAACCTGCCCAGTTCTGCACAGAAACTGACTGGAGTTCTGGGATTTCACAGACTTGTGTATGTTATCTGTGTATGTGTATGTATTTTGAGGAAGGGTCTCGCTCTGTCACCCAGGCTGGAGTAGTGGCGTGATTGCTGCTCACTGCAGGCTCAGCCTGCTGGGCTCAAGCCATCCTCCCACACCTCAGCCTCCCAAGCAGCTGGGACTACAGCCACGCACCACCACACCTGGCTCAAAGATTTTTTAAAAGTTTTCTGTAGAGAAGGGGTTTTGCCGTGTTGTCCAGGCTGGTCTTGAACTCCCAGGCTCAAGTGATCTGTCTGCCTTGACCTCCCAAAGTGCTGGGGTTCCAGGCGTGAGCCCCGCACCTGGCCTTGGGGTTATCTTTATGGCGAGTTTTTCTCTAGCATGTTCTTAGGTTGCTTTTGCTGTCCAATAATTCTCGCCTGTTGTCTGCTTCACTTCTGGCAGAAGCCCTGTCGCCCTTCCCACCCCGGCCTCTCCTGTCTCCCCTCCTGCAGAGCTTCTGGTCCTGTGGGGGTGGGGCTTGCCTGGTGCTCAGCTTTAAGGGACATTCATCTTCTGTGATGTTTGCTGTAGGCTCTCTTATGACATTTTTTAAAGGGGTGGGGGGCTGTTTCTGTTTATAACCTGTAAGAATTATCTGAAGCTGGGGCCCTGGAAGCTTCCAAAGGTGGTTCCTGAGGTGTCTGTTTTAGGGTTTTTATGAACTCCTGAGTCTTTGTTTTCCTGATGGGTTTCAACACAGCGTTCCCTTGATGTCCCCTGATCAGGCAGGGAATACGCCCCAGCTGCTTTGACAAGGCATTCTTTGTACTTCCTGCCCCAGCCCTGGATTCCACCACTGTTGTGTGGAACCTGGCCCCTCTCGGTGGGAGCTGGGTGTAGAGCTCCTAGCCATGGGCCGGGTGGGCTCAGGACTCTGGCTCAGCCTCTGCTGTTCTGTGGCCTCTGCAGCAGATGGAGGCTGAGAGGTGGAGATTTTTATATCCGTGAAAGAGAAAAATCATGAGTTTGTACTGTATATTTAACTCATTTAAGACTATAGAGTTTTTACTAACTTTTGTGATTTTAGATTTCTCTTTTTCTCATAAAATCTTCAATTTCTTAATTTCAAAATCAGCTGAGTGTGGTGGCACGCACCTGTAGTCCCAGCTACTGAGGAGGCCAAAACAGGAGGGTTGCTCGAACCCAGGTGTTTGAGTCCAGCCTGGGCAATTCAGCAAGACTCTAAAAGACAAGAACAGCGACACCAGTGGTAGGACTGAGAGCAGGAGCCTGGGGGCTGAGTTCTGGGAGACTGTCCTCCTGAGGGCTCACCCCGCTGGCACGAGCGGCTGGCAGCATCCTGTGTTCTCGGCCACTTGAGAGCTGTCTGTGGTTTTGCTGCCAACTTGACTCATTTTAGCTTTTAGGGTGACCTTTTTAAAAATCTGTCTTTTTTTTTTGAGACAGAGTCTCACTCTGTTGCCCAGGCTGGAGTGCAGTGGCGCCATCTCAGCTCACTGCAACCTCCACCTCCTGGGTTCAAGTGATTCTTCTGCCTGAGCCGCCCAAGTAGCTGGAATGACAGCCATCTGCCACCAGAAAATTTGTTTCTTAATTGTGTAAATCATCACATGGTTCCAAAGTCAAAATGATAGATTCACTTCAGAAGACCAGCGTCCATCTCTCTGCTCCAAGGCTACCAGCTTTATTAATTTCAGTTTATTCTGCCATTTGTTTCTTTTTGAAAAATATAAGCACATACATAAATGAATTTTAAACTCAGAGAAAAGTTGCAAAAACAGGACAAAGAACGTGTGACACTCAGCCCTATTCCAGCTCACCCACCGTGCCGGGGACGTGTTCCGTTGTGGAAGGGCACAGTTGGGTCCCTGTGGGGTTTGGCCGCTGCACCCCTCTAGTCTCCTTCCGTCGGAGCCTGCCTTTGTCTTCGCTGATTCCTCTGACCTTGATGCTTCTGGTGGGCACAGGCCCTCCCTGCCGTGACTGTCCCCACGCTGGGTCTGATGACCTCACAGGCTTCAGCGTGTGCGTCTTGGTGGCCAAGAAGCCACATACCTCCACGCCGCTCACCGGGCCCCGCTGCTGATGCTCTGAGCCGTGGGGTCAGCCAGCTTTCCCCTGCAGTTACTCCTGCCCCTGGAAATCAGCAAGTGGTCGTGAGAAGTGCTTTGAGAGCACATGACATGCCGCTTCTCACCCAGCTTCACCTGGGCGCCTCAGCACCTCCACGGCTCCCGAGCGAGCCTCAGGTGCTTGGCGACAGTGCCACCCTGTGCTCCTGAAGTGGCGTCCTGCCCTGGGGCCTTCCCTTCTCCCAGTTACGTGTCATCTTGCCTGTTCACGTGGGCTCACAAGAGAGTCTGTTTCATTAACAAGGGAATTTCCATTTTATTTCATGGGTGAAAGCTTGTTACCATTGTTATTTTTTTTAATTAATTTTTTTTTTTTTTTTTTTGAGACGGAGTCTCGCTCTGTCCCCAGGCTGGAGTGCAGTGGTGCAGTTTCGGCTCACTGCAACCTCCACCTCCCAGGTTCAAGCAATTCTCCTGCCTCAGCCTCCCAAGTAGCTGGAATTACAGGCGCATGCCACCATGCCTGGCTAATTTTTATATTTTTAATAGAGACAGGGTTTTACCATGTTGGCCAGGCTGGTCTTGAACTCGACCTCATGATCTGCCTGCCTCAGCCTCCCAAACTGCTGGGATTACAGGCGTGAGCCACCGCGCCCGGCCCCATCACAGTTTATTTTGATGCTCAAATGTCCCAGCCTTGGCCCATGAAGGTTTTGAGGGCCTGACTCATGCTGACACGACCTGCCCTCTCTGAGCACCTCACCTTCCGCATCCAGGAAGTGCTGGGCTTCCCTCCTTGCCCTGCCTGGCCCTGGAGTCAGCCATTTCTCTCAGGAGTGGTGGTTCCTTTCAGTGGAGAGCGATACTTAGAAACTGTGGTCTTGGCGCTGGACGTGGCCAGTGCTCTCAGGGTAGCGTCTCAGGACCTCCCCGAGGCCAGAGCTGGGAAGCATTCCAGTCTTCTCCATGGTCCTTCCTGGAACGACAGCACATGAGCTCACCTGTGGCCTCTTCCGTGTCTGAGCAGCTATCTGCCGTGACCTTGCTCCCCACTCTGCCAGGCCCCTGCCTCTCTCGGACCTGCCCAGCAGCTCTGACTTCAGAAACTGAGAAGATAGGCACCTTGTTTGTTGTCTGTCCTCTTAGTTCTGTGAGAATCTGAAAGAGGTGTAGTTAACTGTGCTTTTATGACGCGCTGGTGTTTCCAGTGATCTTTGCTTTCTGTGTTTAGCTGCTTACTTGCTGAGTGCTTAGAGTTGATTGTATTGTCGTTGTGATGGGCACCTCTGTGGCGACAGCATCCCTCTGCCTGCTTGATAGCTGTGACCTCACATCCCGTCTCCCCTGGTCTGAGCAGCCACTCTCTGTGCCTCCCATGTTTGCCTGGCATCTCTTTGCCCACCCCTTACTTACCATTTTGGTCATGTTTTTAAGTAGCAGCACAGGGCTGGGTTTGTCCTTCAGGCCACACTGAGAGCGCCGTGATTTCACAGGGACCCGTCTGTGAAGAGGGCCACGAGTGATGCCTCTCTTCACTGTGCTGCCTCCTCTGGCTGCTGGTGGTGGAGGCTTGAGCCAGTCCCACTGAGCCCCGGGGGCTTGGAAGTGAGCTCTTCCCATGGTTCTGTCTGCCTGTGTTTATTTACCCTGGGCTCAGGATCCAAGTACATCTTGTGCCCCACCAGAAGCCCTGCCTGTCCTGGCCCTGTCTCCTCGGCTCCCTCTGCCCTGCCTGAGCACCCCAGGCGCCTTTCCTTTCTAGACTTCCCCTCTGCCCTGCCAGTCACTGGTGTGGGACAGATGATTTAGGTCTGGGAAGCACAGAGCTGGCTGGACCTCCTGTGTGGTGTCCTTTGTTTCAGAATCCCTGCTCAGCACTCACGCCGGGGTCTGGAGCCAGCCTGTCCACCCGAGGAGGCCCCTCTGTGCCAGCAGGTGCAGCGCCTGCTGCTCACTCCCTCCTTGCCCCGTTTTGGAGGCTGTCAGTTCTTCCTGGGGGTGACTTTACAGTTGCCTGTTTTGCCCTGCCCCAGACAAAGAGGAGGCATCACGCCACTTCAGTCACACTTAGTGCAGACGTGACCATGTCCACAGCAGCCCTGTGAGCTGTGAGGGGGATGGGCTGGGGACAGTCCTGCCAGGCACTGGAGGGCCCAGCGTGCCCTCTGAGGCTGCCCCGGCCATGCGGTCGGCCCCACCCAGGGACGAGGCTCCTTTGTTCACCTTTGCTGGCTATTCTGGGCTGGGGCTGCAGGCTCCCCTCAGCCCACACCCCTCTTCTCAGGTGTCCCCAGGTGTCATTGCCAACCCCTTTGCGGCAGGCATCGGCCACCGGAACAGCCTGGAGAGCATCTCTTCCATCGACCGGGAGCTGAGTCCTGAGGGCCCAGGCAAGGTCAGAGGCGCCTATAGCCGAGAGCCCCAGGGCCAGGGAGCCCGAGGCCGGCGGCACCTGATGGGTCCACTCTGCCCACAGGAGAAGGAGCTGCCTGGACAGACCCTGCACTGGTCCGAGGCCACAGAAGCCGCAGTGAGTGGGGTCACCCCGTCCCTCCCATCAGGGCACTGGATCGGGGTACCTATCGCCCATGGGGTGCTGGATAGTGACCCCCAGGACCCCCTCTTGTGCCTGTGCTGTCCCCCTTCCCCTGATGGCCAGGGGCCGCCATGGAGCTGCCTCTGCTAGTGCTGTGTCTGCTCTGCTCCCAGGGTCGGGGTCTGGAGCCCCTGAAGCTGGACTACCGTGCCCTGGCCGCCGTGCCCAGTGCTGGCAGCATGCAGAGGGTCAGTGCCCAGAGTGCAGTGCCCCCACCTCTGTCCTGTTCTGTTCATCAGCCACCCCAAGACGAACGCCAGGGCCTTCGTGGAGGGAACCTTGGGCGGGGGGGGCTAGGGTGGGAGGAGGCCGCATCTGACCTGCAGGCTGCCCCAGCTGGAGCTTGGCCCCCAGCCTGCCACGTGCTCGTCAACCCTCGCTCTTGACCCAAGCCGTGCTGGTGCTACCCCACCCCCACCCTGAGCTTCGGATGGGCGACACAGAGGCCAAGGCTCTTGTACTCACCGAGCAGGCCGGTGTGGTGGTGTGTGAGCTTCGCCTGCTGTTGGGGGGCTGCCCAGCCTGAGGGTACAGGCTGGAGGCGGAGGCTCCTGGGGGATTGGGCAGGCACACATCGCTGAGGGGAGGATGGGCTGGAGCAGCTGGAGGGGCAGTCGCTAGGGACTGGCGGAAGGATATACTGGACTGTCCCTCCCCTGAGAGATACAAATAACCCTCCCAGAGGGTGTGCCCCACCAGCCTCTGCTGGGAGGCCCCGAAGGAACGTGAGTGGCTGGGGGGTGGGCTCTGCCGGGCCCCTGCATGAGTGGTGGGGTGGTGGGGTGGTGGTGAGGGGCTGAGGCCGCGCATGCAGGTGCTCTTGGGTACCGACTCTGCCTCTTCTGGCCACGGGCAGTGCTGAGAGGGAGGCTCCCAGGAGACCCTTCATCCTCATGAACAAAAGCACAGCTGTGGGGACAGCGGTCGGGGCCCCGCTCGAGCCCTGAGGGCTGCACACCGCAAGTGGGGGCTCCCCGCCGGCCCCTCTGTCCCCCGCCCCTCCCCTGAGCCCTCCCTCCCCTCTTCTGCAACTGTGCTGTCTGCTCCCATCTCTCCTGCAAAGCTCCAGCCAGCACACTGCCACGGAGACACCAGCTGCCCATCCCAAGCCCCTGCATCGTGGGGGTCGGGGACAGCCCCTTCATGCTGACCGAGTACCTGGGTGTCCCCTGGGCTATAGTCAGTTTGGGGAGCTGAAGAGCTTCTGTGCCCTCCAGGCAAGCGCCAGGGCCCCCAGTCCCTCTTGCTCAGGGGCCACAGCCTTGCCTGGCCTCACCCCACCCACTGCCTGATCCTCCAGGTACCGTCTGGAGCAGCTGCAGGGAAGGTGGCCGAAGCCCCCCGCTCCCCTAGTGGCCAGCAGGTGAGTGTCCCAAGTTAACAGGCACGCCCCATGGCCAGTGGAGGGCAGTGGCCGCTGTGTGCAGGGCCCCCTCCTCCAGGGAGAGGGGTGGCGTGCCGTTGGTTCTGGGCGTCCGGGGCCTTCTGTGCGAGGACAGCCAGGAGTACTTTGCTGGCCAGAGCTGCCTGGCGATGGGCTTGCTGTTCCTGGAGGGGCTTAAGCTCGAGACCCCAGTCATTGTCTTGGGCCCAATGCCTCCCAGGGCCCGCCTGCCTCGCCCCTGCCTGCCTTTTGTCAGGGGGTCCTTGCCCCCCCCACTATTGGCACCACCCCCAACACACTGCCACGTGGAGGTGGGGGTGGCAGCACCCGTGAGACCCAGCCACAGCTCAGCACCTCACCAGCAATGTGTCAGCCCCACCCAGGTGTCTCTCCCCCTTTCCCTCTCTCTCTCCCCACCCCATCCTTTGCCTTGAATCCCTGATTCTGCTCTCCTCTGCCCCTGCTGCCCCCACCTGCCTTTTCCAGACAAAACCAGGGGTGATCCAGCCATTGGCTCAGGCCTGGCCAAGGGGCTCCCCAGCCCCCAGGGGCAGAGGTGGTCCCCGCTCCGTGAGTGCCCTGTCCCATGGGTGGGGTGGCAGAGCCTCCTTCCCTGGCAGGATGGTGGGTGGGGATCAAAGGCAGGCAGTGGGGACAGCGGGTGTTGGGTTGGGTGTAGCTGCAGCCCTGACAGCTGCCCAGCACAACTCACAAGAGCCCCACCCCCCAGCCACCCTCCCCACCCTCCCCGGATGAGCTGCCTGCCAACGTGAAGCAGGCCTACAGAGCCTTCGCAGCTGTGCCCACTCCGCACCCTCCTGAGGACGCCCCTGCCCAGGTGTGTGGGGGCAGCACCCCTCCCTACTGCATGTGAGTGGAGTGGGTACCCAGGGGCCCCAGTGCCCCAGAGGAATGCCAGCCAAACCTCAGGGCCCGCTCCCCCCCCAGCCCCCCACGCCTGGGCCTGCGGCCTCCCCGGAGCAGCTGTCCTTCCGGGAGCGGCAGAAGTACTTTGAGCTGGAGGTGCGCGTGCCGCAAGCCGAGGGCCCCCCTAAGCGCGTGTCCCTGGTGGGTGCTGACGATCTGCGGAAGATGCAGGAGGAGGAAGGTGAGGGGCACAGAAGTGGGGTGGGGGCTGGGTGGAGGCTGGCCCAGCCTGACCCACCCTGCCCTCTGGCAGCCCGGAAACTGCAGCAGAAGAGAGCACAGATGCGGGAGGTGGCGGAGGCCGGGGCCGGAGCGAGGCTCGCCCTGGACGGGGAGGCCCTGGACGGGGAGGAGCAGGAGGATGAGGAGCCACCGTGGGCCGGCCCGAGCCCCACTGCAGGGTGAGCACCCACGCACCAGACACCCCCCACTCGCCCCATACCCTCCCCACAGCACGTCCTGTCCCTTCCCAGGCAGAGCCCAGCATCCCCCCCACCCCCGGGAGGCAGCACCCCGGTGCGGACAGCCAAAGCTGAGCGGCGCCACCAGGAACGGCTTCGAGTGCAGAGTCCCGAGCTGCCAGCACCCGAGCGTGCCCTGTCCCCTGCTGAGCGCCGGGCCCTGGAGGCCGAGAAGCGTGCGCTGTGGAGGGCGGCCAGGTAGGCCCCTGCTTGGGGTTCCCACCCCGCCCCGATGCCTGCCCTGGCTCCTGCCCAGCTCACCCAGGCTTGCTGGTCTCCACAGGATGAAGTCGCTGGAGCAGGACGCTCTCCGTGCACAGATGGTCCTCAGCAGATCCCAGGAGGGCCGGGGCACTCGGGGGCCCCTGGAGCGTCTGGCCGAGGCCCCTTCTCCCGCGCCCACCCCGTCGCCCACCCCTGTGGAAGGTCCGTGGGTCTGGGAGGTTGGGGGGTCAGCCTGCAGCATGGGCCGCTTCCAACACCCGCTCTTGTCCCCCTAGACCTCGGACCCCAGACTAGCACCTCCCCGGGACGCCTGGTGAGGAGCTGGTGGCTGTGCCCGCCCTTCATCCCCGAGGCATGGGGGGGTCTGGCCTGCCCCCACCCCTGTAGCCCTCACCCCCTTCCTCTCACTCTCTGCCTTTCCCCTCACGCTGTCCTTTCAAGCCCTTGTCTGGAAAGAAGTTTGACTACAGGGCCTTTGCAGCCCTGCCTTCTTCCAGACCGGTCTATGACATCCAGGTACCCGGCCTCCAGGCCTCTGCATGCCTGCCACCCTGCCCGCGACTGCCACCGCGTCTGTCCGCTCCCACAGGGCCGCCCCACGCTCTGCCCTCGCCCCACCTCTCCATCCCCTCCCTCCTTCAGCTGGGCTCTGTGGGCCTCAGGGCTGGGAGCCCACCTGTCCTCGTGGGTGGTTTGGGGCAGGACTGGCACCGGCCTGACCAACACTCTCCCCATCGCAGTCACCGGACTTTGCTGAGGAGTTGAGATCCCTAGAACCATCTCCCAGCCCTGGTGAGTTGGGGCTGGGTGCGGGGTGAGCTCCCCAGAGCCTGGCTGCCCTCAGCTCACTGCCCCCCATCCCTGCCCCCCAGGCCCACAGGAGGAAGATGGAGAAGTGGCCCTGGTGCTTCTGGGCCGGCCCTCACCCGGTGCTGTGGGCCCTGAAGATGTGGCGCTGTGCAGCAGCCGCCGCCCCGTAAGGCCTGGGCGCCGTGGCCTGGGCCCCGTGCCCTCCTAGAGGAGCGGGTGCCCCCCCCCCCGAATTGGGGTGGGGGCCCTGCCATCTCCAGCACCACCCTTGCCCTGAGTCTTTTAACCTGGGTTTTAGCCTTTTAAAGAGACCCCGCAGGAGTTCCGGCCTCTGACTAACTGCCCCAGCCCAGCCGCGGCCTCGGCGAGACTGTAACTAGTGACGTTTGTACAACCAAAGACTCTATTTTGTGGTTTAAGGAGAATAAAGTTGACTACGTTTTACCTCCCGTCTGTCTGTCCACCCCCACCCACTAGCACAGACGCCTCCTGCCCTCAAGGCCTGCACCCTCCCCTCCCTCACACACCTCCCGCTGCACCTCACTGCGCACACGCACACGCTGCCGTCCCCAGCAGGGCCTCCCCCACCCCACGTGCCTGCAAACCTGTATCCGCCGGTGGGTCGTTCGGGGCTCAGGCGTGCTGGGCTCCGGACTCCACACGCCGCCCCTGCCCCTCGCACACAGCACAGAGGGCGCCGCGCCCCGGGGCACACGCTTTATTGGGGTGGGCGCTGGCGCTAGAGGCCTGTGCCCGGCAGCTGCACTCGCACCGGGAGCAGCACCCGCAGCTGCTCAGCCGGCGGCCACTGGGCCTTGGTGACGAAAAAGAGGCGGAAGTGCTCCAGGCGCGCCTCCTGGAACTGCGTGGGGCTGTACTCGGGCCCGTCCGTGGGCCGCAGCAGCGACAGGTACCTCTCCTGCTCCAGCAGGCCACGGCTCAGCAGCGCCTGTGCCAGGCCGGGCTGCACCGCCTCCAGCTGCCGCTGCACGGCTGGGAACAGGTCCACCTCGTGCAGGTCCAACACCAGCGGCTTCCCGTACCTGCCCCAGGAGGCGGGTGAGGCTGGCAGGGGCCGGGGGCCGGGGGCGGGGTGGGAGCACCTGACGCCCTGCCTGCCTTACCGCAGAGACCCCAGCAGAGCCAGTCGTATTCTCTCCGGCCTCAGGTGCTCCGGGTTTACCGTGTCCACGTAGTTGGTGTCCTGGTAGCGCAGGAAGGTAGCCGCCTGGCCCGAAGGGTCAATGACGAGAGGCCACCTGGAGACAGCCATGAGGTCGCTGCCATCTGTCCAAACCCCAACTCGCCCACATCCGGCCTGGAGCACTGACCGGCCATCGGCTCGGATGCGGTTGCCCACGTCCTTCATCAGCACGTCATGCAGCTCGGTGACCTGGCACTTAAGCCCATGCTCCTCTTCTTCCCCTGTTGGGGTGGCAGAGTGCAGCTGACAGGCAAGCCCAACACCGGACCCCACCCCGGGCTGTGCCTCCCAGCCCCCAGCCGGCACCCCATGCCAGGCCCACCCTCCTGCGTCTGCTCCCGCAGTGCCAGCCTGGCCATAGCCAGTGCCTCCTCAGCCTTCTGGGCCTCCCGCTGCAGCCTGTCCACCTGGTCCTCTGCGTCCTTAATGGCCTGGAGGAGGGGGCCACGCTGACCGTCGCTTGCCCTGCCCCATGCTCTGGCTGGAGAAGGCTCCTGCCCGGGCCTCCTCCCCGCCCCACCCCAAGGAGGCCACCGTTGGCTGGTGACTCCTCATGTTTGGGAGGGAAAACCCTGGGCTGGCGCGCAACAAGAAGGGCTGCTGAGGACACAGTGGCACAGCAAGTCCGCTGCCGCCCCCACCTGCAGCATCAGCTCGGTCTTATCCGTGCGCCTCCACTCACACTGGTCGTGCTCTGAGATCCTCCGGCTCAGCTCGCAGTAGGCCTGCTGCAGCTGGGCGGGCGTGTGGGCAGGCCCTGGCAAGACTGGCCAGTGCCTTCTGACCAGGTCACTTCCCCTCCAGCTCTTCCCCTGGGTGCCTGCCCACCTGGCTCCCCCCCCACTCCCCCCCCGGCTTCCCCCCTACTCCCCCCCAGCACCCCACCCCTGCTCCCCCCAGCTTCCCACCCGGCTCTCCCCTCCTCCCCACCCAGCTCCCCCCTCCTCCCCACTTGGCTCCCCCCAGCACCCCCCAGCTCCCCACCCCCTCCCCACCCAGCTCCCCCCCACTGCCCCCCACTGCCCCCCCCAGCACCCCGCGGCTCCCCCCTTCTCCCCACCCCGCTCCTCCCTGAGGTCACACTCACCTCCTTGTGACACTGTTGCTGTTCCCTGGCCAGCTGTTGGACCTTGAGGGTCATGCTAGGGAACGGGAATGAGCTGGGGCAGAGGTTCCTGCCAGCATCCCCCATCCACGCTTCCTGCCAGTGCTCCCCGCCAGCACCTCCCACACCCCTCCTGCCCGCCACACCGCTCAGCCTCGGCCTCCTTGTGCTGCTGGGCCTCCTGGGCCCGGCGCTGCTGCTCTGCCTCCATGTTCTGGAGCATGGCCTCTGTGAGGCTCAGGTCCCACGAATGCAGCACGCTCACCACCGCATCCAGCGAGGCCACCTATGACAGATGACAATTGTCGGGCACTCAGGGTGCCTGTGTTCCAAGGCTTCTCAGCCTGGAGAGGAGCTGTTGCTCTTCCATTGTGCAGAAAGGCCTCCGTGCTCACAGCTGGTGCGTGGTAGGACCTTTGGGTGCAGCTATCCCCAAAGCCCAGGCCACCGGGAATTCTCCTGGGCTCCCTAACCAAGTCCAAGCAGGAACCTGCTTCTGTGGCTGGGCCTCTAAGGGCTTCCTTCCCCCTCATGGTCCCCCAGGACCTGCCGCAGGCTTCCTGCCTCTGCTGGACTCAAGTACATGCCTGCGGCCTCGGCTGTCACTGCTGCTTCCTGAGCAGGCGGCTGGCCCGCAGGATGTGCACAGCGCGGCTCCCTCTGTGGCCTCCTGCAGATCTCTGCCTGCACGACACAGCCCCTGGGGCCGCCGCTGCCTCTCACCCTCTGGAGTGAGTCCCCAGCACTCCAGGAGCAAGGAGTGGGTGCAGAGAGCCGGGCTCCAAGCCCAGCCGCCCGGGGCGAGGCCCTCCTTGTCTGTGGAGCCGGGGGTGATGCTCAGAGGAGTCGCAGTGAAGAGGAAGAGCAGGAGCTCAGAGCAGACCCACAGGCGCCTGGTGGCGGGCCAGGAAGCTGTTTGTTCATGGGTGGGTCCGTGTGAGAACACCGCTTGCCCCGTGCCTGCTCTGGAAAGGCAGGCAGGGCTGACGGGGGCCTGCTGTCTAGTGTGGCTGGCTCCCTAAGAACTGGATGGTGGCAGAAGGGGGCGAGGCAGTGGCTGAGAAAGGCCAGGTGGTGCAGGGAGACGGTCGTACTCAGAATTAGGCCTGGGAAACAGTTGGGGCCCAACGAGCTGTCGGCTGGAGAGCAGTGGCTGGAGGTGGGCGCCACAGCTGAAAGCAGTCCGGGAAGGTGTGGGCAGGCTTGGCAGGGGGCCAGAGAGAGGGGACAGACACACGGGCCACGGAGCAGGCAGAAGGCAGCACTGCATTAGGGGTGAGCAGTGGCATTCCCACAGAGCGAGGGGTGCGTGATGCGGGAGGGAGGAAGACAGGCTGAGGAGAAAGAGGTGGGGAAAGATGAGTTCCCCGGAGCTCTTCCAGGGAGACTGGCCACAGTCATGCAGACAGGGAGATGGAACAGCAGAATGGGGAAGAACCGCAGATGTGGGGAGGGAGGGGGCAGAGGGGACGATAAGGAGAGTAGCAGTGGCACAGCGCGCAGCGTGGCCCCGGGTGACCGCCATCCGGCTGAGCAGGTGCCGACTTAAGCGCTCATCTACAGATGCAGGGGCAGAGACGGACAGAAGGGGCGGTGCAGGGCCCTGCAGGTCCACGGGAGGCCACAGACACATAGGTGCCGGTAAACTCACCTCTGTGGCCACCTGATGGGTCCACAGGCCAGTGACAGCCTGAGGACCAGCCCTGTGCTGTCTGCTCCACAGCAGCTAGGACCAGAATTTCAAAGCCCACCAGGGCCAAAATCAAAATGTGACACAGACATTTGCTTTAAATAGAGCACAGATACACACATTTCTAGACATTTAGACACTGCTTGCTTTGCATATGCTGCAAACCTGAAGCCAACATCCGCCAGCCGCAGATGAGACAAACCCTGGGGCTACAAAAGCCTTCAGGCGGGGCTGCCCTCTGCTGAGCAGCTCCGCCTCGGTGCCAAGCCCTCCGTGAAAACCTGTCCAGCTGCCGCCAGAGTAGAGCTAACTGTGTGCTACTGCCCTCTCCCGGCCCTGTCTTTTCCTCCATCAGCCCCCAAATCGTTCAGCTTCTGAGCCTCATTCCCCTGCAGCCACAGGGGCTCCTTCCTTGTCCCCCTCGGGGTCTTACTCCGCTGGTCCTCCCGTCTGGAAGCCCCTCAGACGTTCACAGCTCTTTCCCTCACCTCCGAGTTTTCCCTTGGACGTCACCTCAGCAAAGCCCACCTTGGCCACCTTTCTTAAAATTCCAGCCCAGCCCTGTCCGCCCTGGTAGCCTGGTATCCCCACTGCACTACGAATTGTGACAGAAGGGACTTTGTTTTGTTCAAGGATGTGCCCCAAGCACCTAGAACAGCACCCAGCACGCTTCCGTCAGCTGGTCCCATGGCTGAGTTAATGAACGGATGAGTTAATCAGTTCATAGATTAGCGTACACCTAATTGTTTTGGCAGATAAATGGGTTAATAGGAGAGATGATCATATAGACATATTCATTTATGCACATTTCTCTGCACATTCATTTGTCAATGACTGTCTATATTTGTAAATATAAATTTACAAATATGAACGTGGGTGGGTGGGTGAAGGAATTTATGAATATGCAAACGTAATCCTCACTCTGGGGTCCTAAGGACAGTAACATCAGAGCAAGGGTGACTTCAGCTTAGCTTAAAATCATCTTAATCCCTGAAATTGGCAAAATGACTCCAGACTGTTGGTACCCCCAATACATGGCAAAAGTTAAATCCTCAGTGAAAAAAGAGTGAAAAATACCTTCCTAGGCTTCAAATTATTCCTACCAATAAAACAAATGACATGGCCAGGCAAGGTGGCCCATGCCTGTAATCTCAGCACTTTGGGAGGCCAAGGCATGCAGATTACTTGAGCCCAGGAGTTCAAGACCAGCCTGGGCAACATGGCAAAATCCTGTCTTTACAAACAAAATTAGGCCAGGCGTGATGGCTCACGCCTGTGATCCCAGCACTTTGGGAGGCCGAGGCAGGCAGATCACCTGAGGTCAGGAGATTGAGACCATCCTGGCCAACAGGGTGAAATCCTGTTTCTACTGCAAATACAAAAAATTAGCCAGGTGTGGTGGTGTGCACCTGTAGTCTCAGCTACTTGGGAGGCTGAGGCAGGAGAATTACTTGAACCTGGGAGGTGGAGGTTACAGTGAGCCAAGATCATGCCACTGCACTCCAGCCTGGGCAACCAACCAAGACTCTGTGTCAAAAAAAAAAAAAAAGCAAGAAAGAAAGGCCTGGCCTGGTGGCTCACGCCTGTAATCTCAGCACTTTGGGAGGCTGAGAAGGGCAGATTACTTGAGGTCAGGAGTTCAAGACCAGCCTGGCCAACATGGCGAAACCCCGTCTCTACTAAAAATACAAAAATGAGCCAATGTGGTGCTGCACACTGGTAGTACCAGCTAGTCCGGAGGCTGAGGCACAAGAATTGCTTGAACCTGGGAGGCAGAGGTTGCAGTGAGCTGACATGCCACTGCACTCCAGCCTGGGTGACAGATGGAGACTGTACTCAAAAAAATAAAAATAAAAAGGAACAGGAAACTACAAGACAATATAAACAAAAATCTACAGAAACTACAGATTATAGAAATAGCTCCATGAGGGATCAGGATATTAAAGTTGTCTGCAGATTTTCAAATAACTGTATTTACTCTGCTCAAAGAGAGAGACCAGGTTGAGAATTTTAGCAGAGAACTGGAACCCAATAAAATTTTAGACATGAAAACCAAAATTAAGAACAAAGTGCATGGATTTAATAACTAGCTGGATATAGCTGAAGAGAGAATTAGTAAACTGAAAGACATATCACAAGACAATATCCAGAATAAACTCAAATAAAAGGATGGAAAATACAGAAAAGAGGGTAAAAAACAGTGGTAGTTATGGGTGCTGATCATCAAACATGGCCATCCCTCCACCTTCTAGACCTAGGATAGGATTACACTCCCTGACCAATTTGTGGTTACGTGGAGCCAGATGACTGGATCTGACCAACAAGCTGTAAGTGGAAGTGTTTGTGCCAGACCCTTCTAAACTCTTTCCCTCTGGTATCCTGACCGGCAATATTCAAGGCGGTGGTCGCTTTGTCAGCCTGGGTCCCTAAAAGCCTGCAATTAGCAGAAGCCCTCTGTTAACTCTCAATGGACATGTAGCACAAGTAAAAAATAAACTCATTTTGTTTTATGCCATTGAGATTTGGAGACTGCATGTTCCACAGCACATCTGTATTAGTCTGTTCTCACAGTGCTATAAAGAACTACCTGAGACTGGATAATTTATAAAGGAAAGAGGTTTAATTGACTCACAGTTCTGCATGCTGTACAGGAAGCATGGCGAGGGAGACCTTAGGAAACTTAAAATCATGGCAGAAGGCCAAGGGGAAGCAGGCACATTTTATATGGCTAGAGAAGGAGGAAGAGAGAGCTGGGGAGGTGCTGCACACTTTTAAACAACCAGATCTCATGAGAACTCACTACCAGGAGAAGAGCATGGAGAAATCCACCCCCATGATCCAATCACCTCCCACCTGGCCCCTTCTCCAACACTGAGGATTACAATTCAACATGAGATTTGGGTGGGGACACAGATCCAAACCATGTCAACAACCTAGTCTATCTGGTTGACGCAGAAATGTAGAGGCTATGGTGAGATCCACCAAATATATATTTGGAGAGTGAGGATAAGGACAGAAACAAAGAGGTAATGACTGAAAACTTTCCAAAACTCACTCGTGGGGAAAACAAAACAAAACAAGTCTCACACTTATCTGGTGTAAGACTCGTTATAAAGCTACTGTAGTCAAGACATGGGTACTGACACAGGGTAGATCCACAGACCTACGGAACAGTACAGCAATCCCAGCACAGAGCTATGAGTATACAGACCCTTGACTTAGGGCACGGGTGATGGTGTAGAGTGAGGAGGGCAGTCTTTCACAAAGACTGCGGGTGCTCTCAGGACAACTGTGCATCCATGTGAGGAATAAAGCTTGAACATGACCTTGCACAAGACAGACCAAAACAACATACAAAAATCTTATTAGCGTGGATGATGGCTCTAAATGTGAAAGATTTAGAAGACAGCACAATAAAATATCTGTATGTCCTTGAGAGAATGGAGAGACTTCTTTAACTGACATGAAAAGCGCCAACCATAAATGAAAAGAAGGATAAAATTTACTACAGTAAAACAAAATTTTCCATCAAATTATAACATTAAGACAGTGAAAAGCAAGTAAGAAGACACCTATAATACATACGACTGATAAAGAGTTTGATCTAGAATATATAAATAAGATCCACAGAGCAATAAAGAAAATAAATCAGGCAACCCTGAAAAGTGGTCGCTAACGTGAACAGGCAGTACTTAAAATATATAACCAACTGGCCAATATGCCTAAGAGTTCTCACTTTCATTAACTGGCAGGGAAATGCAAGGTAAAACTGCAGTGAGATACCACTACACATCCACCACGAGTCTGCATTAAAAAACACTGGCATAGGCCAGGCGTGGTGCCTCACACCTGTCATCCCAGCACTTTGGGAGGCTGAGGCAGGCAGATCACCTGAGGTCAGGAGTTTGAGACCAGCCTGACCAACATGGAGAAACCCTGTCTCTACTAAAAATACAAAATTGGCCGGATGTGGTGGTGCATGCCTGTCATCCCAGCTACTCAGGAGGCTGAGGCAGGAGAATCGCTTGAACCCGGGAGACGGAGGTTGTGGTGAGCTGAGATCGCACCATTGCACTCCAGCCTGGGCGACAAGAGCAAGACGCCACGTCAAAACAACAACAACACTGGGAATCACAACGTCTGTGAGGGCATGATGAGGCAGTGGGACTGTGACGTGTCATTACTGGGAGTGGATGAACTGGTACAACCATTTTGGAAAACTGTGCACATGTGTACCAAGAGACACATACAAGAATGTTCATAGCAGCATCATTATAGCCAAAGTCTGGAAACAAACTGAACGTTCATTAGCAGTAAAATGGATAAATATGTGACAGATGTTTATATTAAGTCTCCATAACAATGAGAGTGAATGAACTATAGCTACAGACAAGACTGAATCTCACAAATATAGCCTGTAATAGAAGAAGCCAGATACCAACAAACAGCTGCCATATAAATCATTTGCATAAAGCTCAGAAACAGTGAAGCAAAGCTATATTATTTAGGCATTCTTGCTTAGGAATGACTGGATGAATGAATAAATGGATGACTAAATGAATGAATAAATGAGGGATGATTTGAAGATGAAATAAAGAATAGGGTAAAGAAAAGAAAGTAAGCACTGACAAGCCCACAGCCAACACATACTGAAGGGGCAAGAGCTGGAAGCATTCCCCTTCAGAACTGGCACAAGACAAGGATGCTGTTTCTCACCATTCTTATTCAACATAGTATTGGAAGTCCTAGCCAGAGCAATCAGGCAAGATAAAGAAATAAAAGGCATCCAAATAGGATGAGAAGAAGTCAAACTGTCTGTTTGCAGACAACATGATTCTATATCTAGAAAACCACATAGTTTCAGCCCAAAAGCTCCTTCACCTGCTAAACAACTTCAGAAAAGTTTTAGGGTACAAAATAAATGTACAAAAATCACTAGCATTCCTATACACTAGCAACAGCCAAGCCGAGTGCCAAATCAGAAAGGCAATCCCATTCACAACTGCAACAAAAAGAATAAAATACTTAGGAATACAGCTAACCAGGGAGGTGAAAGATCCCTACAATGAGAATTATAAAACACTGTTCACAGAAATCAGAAAAGACAAAAACAAATGGAAAAACATCCCATGCTCATGGATGGGAAGAATCAATATCATTAAAATGGCCATACTGCCCCAAGAAATTTACAGATTCAATGCTATTCCTATCAAAATATTATACCAAGCATATTATTCAAAAGACTAGAAAATACTATTTTGAAATTCATATGGAACCAAAAAGGAGCCTGAATAGCCAAGGCAATCCTAAGCAAAAAGAACAAAGCTGGAGGCATTGTGTTACCTGACTTCAAACTATACTACAGGGCTACAGTAACAAAACAGTATGGTACTGGTACAAAACAGGCATATAGATCAATGTAACAGAATAGAGAGCCCAGAAACAAGGTTGCATACATACATACAACCACCTGATCTTCAACAAAGCCGACAAAAACAAGCAATGGGGAGAAGACTCCATATTCTATAAATGGTGCTGGAATAACTGGCTAGCCATATGCACAAGATTGAAGCTGGACCCCCTCCTTACATCATATATAAAAATCAACTCACAATAGATTAAAGACTTAAAAGTAAAACTCAAAACTATAAAAACCCTGGAAGACAACCTAGACAATACCATCCGGGACATAAGAACGGGCAAAGATTTCATGACAAAGACACCAAAAGCAATCACAACAAAAGCAAAAATTGACAAGTGGCATCTAATTAAACTTAAGAGCTTCTGCACAGCAAAAGAAACTATCATCAGAGTAAACAGACCACCTACAGAATGGGAGACCATATCTGCAAACTGTGCATCTGACAAAGGTCTAACATCCAGCATTTATAAGGATCTTATACAAACTTACAAGAGAAAAACAACCCCACTAAAAAGTGAATGAAGAAAATGGGGCTGGTCTGAGTGCAGTGGTGTTTACAATTCAACCAGTTACAGATTTCTTTATTACTTCTCCACTCCCATTGCTTCACTTGACTAGCCTAAAAAATAAAAATTAAAAAAGAAAATGAACAGTTTTCAAAAGAAGACATGCATGTGGCCAGCAAGCATATGGGAAAAAAAAGCTCAGTATCACTGATCATTAGAGAAATGCAAATCAAAACCACAATGAGATACCATCTCACACCAGCCAGAATGGCTATTATAAAAAGTAAGAAAATAACAGATGCTGGTGAAGTTGTGGAGAAAAGGGAACACACACACTGGTGGTGGGCGTGTGAATTAGTTCAGCCACTGTGGAAAGCAGTATGGCAATTCCTCAAAGACCACAAAGCAGAACTACCATTCAGCCACCAATCCCATTACTGGGTATATACCCAGAGGAACAGAAATCATTGTACCATAAAGACACATGCACATGAATAGTCACTACAGCATTGTTCACAATAGCAGAGACGTGGACTCAACATAAATGCCCATCAGTGACAGACTGGATAAAGAAAATGTGGCACACGCACACTGTGGAATACTAGGCACCCATGAAAAAGAACGAGATTGTTGGAATTCACTCGGGGTGGCTGACAAAATATTACAGAAAATATTATGGAAAGTTGTAGACTAGTCTCAAACCTTTTGGAAGGCCAAAAGTTTTCACTGGAGCAGGCCAAAGATGGCCGGCCGGTCAGTCCATTACTAGGGAAGAGGTAGGGATGATAAAAGGCTTTCCCAGCGTAATCTGTTTACCCCACATCCCTTTGTCGCTACATTAACTGTTTACTCATGTAAACTTTGTGATGGATGGCCCTCTCAGGGGGAGATCAAAAGAGAATTACCCGTTAACAGTGTTTACTCTGGGCCCGGAACCTAAAGTTTTTATCATTCCTATAACCACTCTTTTAACCATGTTAATTATCCAGAAGTGTGTTGACTTAAAACCCATTCGCAATCTTTTACTGAATAAATATAACCATGGAGAGGGAGTCTTGGTCGATTGGTTGCATTTTGCCCTCTGAAAGCAGCTGCGACCATTCCTAGCCCACTCGAATCCCTGTAATGGTGTGAGAGTGCATTCATTCCTCCGTCATTGAGTCAGGATCTGCAGAACAGACCTCCCCAGCTCAAGTAGTCAGTAAGTCATTGATACCCACTGGGAACGGCCAAGCTTGGGGAGGCACTGTTTCAGGCTAGGGATTCATCATGGGACGGCAGTTATCAGCACAACAGAAATGGTATCAAGCTCCACTGAGAAACATAATTCAAACTGGTACTTCCCAAAGCCCGTGGTTCCTGGCAAGGAGCACACTCGACCTAAAACTCACGCACCTGTAGTCCCAGCTACTCGGGAGGCTGAGGCAGGAGAATTGCTTGAACCCGGGAGGCGGAGGTTGCAGTGAGCCGAGGTCGCGCCACTGCACTCCAGTCTGGCGCCTGGTGACGGAATGAGACTCTGTCTCAAAAAAAAAAAAAAAAAAAAAAACCTCTAGGAACAAGTAGGGAGAAATCACGCACAAAGGCAACAAAGAAACAGGAAGAAGGACAGGGGAAGCACTGCCGCTGCAGGGATCTGTCTTCAGCAAGCAGCATCACAGAAGAAACTCTTAGGCTGCTTAGTAATTAACAACCGGCAAGGCAATCAGGTGTACGTTTATAAAAAGATTAAAAAGGCATTACAGCCTGGGTGCAGTGGCTCACACCTGTAATCCCAGAACTGAGGAGGGTGGATCACGAGGTCAAGAGATCGAGACCAGCCTGGCCAACATGGTGAAACCCCATCTCTACTAAAAATACAAAAAAATTAGCTGGGCGTGGTGGTGCGTGCCTGTAGTTCTGGCTACTTGGGAGGCCAAGGCAGGAGAATTGCTTGAAGCCAGAAAACGGAAGCTGCAGTGAGCCAGGATTGTGCCACAGCACTCCAGCCTGGCTATAGAGCAAGACTCCATCTCAAAATACAAAACAAAACAAAACAAAAAAAGGGCATTACAGGCCAAAGCCATGTGGTTGAGCAAAAAGAAAAAGAAAAAAGAAAAAAAAAGCTCCTGCATAGAAGCTCTGCTCAAGGTGGCCCAGATGGGGGTAGTGAGCAGCACCTGGGCACGGCCAGCTCAGCTGCCACCCCAGGACCTATGCTGCTGAGCTGCTCTCCACAGGTGTCCCACCGTAAAATTTCATGTGTTCTTTGTATACAAGCAACGTCCCAAATTGTAATTCTTTGCTAAGATTTAAGTAAATTCAAGGATTTGTAAAACCTTTCTCTGATATCAGCCACTGTTGTTATTCCAATTCTACTCTTAACGTGGCTCTTTTAAAATCCAATTTAAGTAAAACAGTAACCTCTGAAGGGAGAGAAATTACAGCTAGCCCAGGAAATTAGTAAGGAACAATTAAGAGCCAGCCATATAGCTTTGCTCCTCAGTAAAAAAAGAACGTCCTAATTGACTAATAAGCGGCAGAACCTGTTTTCTACCTTAAAAGGCAACACCGCAGCACAGGCCTTATTCACCCTTAATTTTGTAAATTTAAATGACAAATTTCAATCAGCTATAAAAGAAGGCCCACAAATTAGTTAAAAATCAGTTAAAAGCTAAGCATGTAAAACCACACTTTACCCTTTAAAGGAGAACTTTGAACCAAATTAATATTAGGTGAATAAAGAAGTAAAAAGGTGCCCATTCTCAGAAAGTGAAAGAAATCTGTACGTAAGTATGGTGAAAACATATGCATGAACGACGGATGACAGGTAGTCTTTGCTCAGCTAGCAAGTTCCTGTTTTCAGAAAAGTTTGCCAGTTTAAAGTCTATAAACTTGGTCAGCCTGAAAACTCAATTGCAAGACTTAAGCTATTTGGCCTGCGGCTTTAAGCACACGGTCAAAGCATATCCTTTGAGTCTCTGCTTCCAGAGATGCTTTCTAATTTCCTTTTAAACTTCATATTACCAATTTCAGCTTGCCATGTTAATGAATTATACAGTTAATTGTCACGTTATAATCCTGATATCAACGTTCCTTTAAAGAAAGTGTAAAAAAACAGAGAGAGAGAAAGAGGTAAGGAAGGCAGAGAAGGAGTCACAGAAAGTAAAACCAAAGAGATAAAGTAAAAAGTAAAAAAATATTAAGAAAGTTATAAGATTTCAACTTTAGTAAGGAAGGTAATAAAACAAAGTTAAAGCATGTCTAAGTTTGTCAGTGAAAGTTATAAAAAAGTTATAAAAGAAAATGTATGCAAGTAGGTTGTATAAATTTTGTTTTGAAAGATTAAGCAAGTTTTAAAACATTAGCTATAAAAAAAATTCCGTGTGTAAACACAGGAGTTAAAAGTTAAAGAAGGAGGCCGGGCGTGGCGGCTCACGCCTGTAATCCAAGCACTTTGGAGGCCAAGGCGGGCGGATCACCTGAGGTCGGGAGTTCAAGACCAGCCTGACCAACATGGTGAAACCCCGTCTTAAAAAAAAAAATTAAAGAAGTATCATCCAGTTTTTCTGTGAACTGGACATTAAGATAAAACAAGTTTTTCTTAAAGCACTAACCTGCTCTTTTACAAACATTATAAAAAGTCTCTTAGCACAGGCACAACTTCTAGAACTTCCAGGACACCAGCACCAGCCGAGAAACTGCGTCCTCATCAAAGGATGGAAAGGAGAGAAAAAACCCCAGCCAGCCTAAAAAAGCCCCTGCAAAACGACCACACAAGCCCCGGATATCACCTGAGGAATGCCGCGGAGGACCAGCAAAAGGCTCAGTGAATCCTGCTTAGGATTTGCTTTTTATTCTTTCACTCTGCCTGCAACCTATACTTGCTACACCGTATCAAGCCCATCTTCTAATCTACAGTTTTCTGCCCCGGAACTTAAACTAACACCCCCTTCACAGCTTCTAACAAACGAACTACTTAACTAAAAGAGATTAACATACCCCCCCAGTGAAGTTCCTCAGTAACGGCATACAGTGAACTGAAATGCAAGTAACGCTACAGGTCAAACACAAAACATTCACAGTGACATGGCCTTAAGAGTCTCAGCCAGTCTTCCTGGCAACTGCCAGGCGTGGCAGCGGCATCGATTACTGTCAGTACAAACGGCTGCTTTTGTGGATAATCTGGCCAAAAATGATAAAAAGGTGTGCAAAATCACCTCTCCTGGCTTTCCCAGGATCATTAAACTGGCTTTCCCAGTTTAATTCTGATTACCCCACATCGCTTTGTCTCTGTTTACTCACGTAAACTTTGTGCTGCATGGTCCTCTTAGGGGGAGATCAAAGAGGAATCACCCGTTTGCTCTGTGTTTACTAATAGTGTTTACTCTGGACCTGGAACCTAGATCTTTTATCATTCCTATAACCACTCTTTTACCGTGTTAATTATCCACAAGTGTGTTGACTTAGAACCTCTGTTCACAATCTTTTACTGAATAAATGTAACCATGGGGAGGGAGTCTTGGTCGATGGGTCGCATTTCGCCCTCTGAAAGCAGCTGCGACCATTCCTAGCCCACTCGAATCCCTGTAATGGTGTGAGAAGGCGTTCATTCATCCTCCGCAGGTGGTGATAAACGTCTCATGACATTATGTCCTTTGCAGGAACACGGATGGAGCTGGAGGCCATTATCCTTAGCAAACTATTGCAGGGACAGAAAACCAAACACCGTATGTTCTGACTTGTAAGTGGGAGCTAAAGGATGAGAACTTATGAACACAGAGAAGAAAACAACAGGCACTAGGGTCTACCTGAGGGTGGGGGGTGGGAGGGGGGAGAGGGGCAGGAAAGATCACTACTCGGTACTGGGCTTAATT
>CAUYLG010064145.1:0-78162 GCA_963573385.1 Cacajao melanocephalus | reverse complement strand
CAGTTACTAGGGAGGCTAAGGCAGAATTGCTTGAACCCAGAAGGAGGAGGTTGCAGTGAACCGAGATCGTGCCATTGCACTCCAGCCTGGGTGACAGAGCAAGATTCCATCAAAAAAAAAAAAAAAGATATTTCAGAGATGGGAAAAGAGAACATTATGTTTTATTAAAAATATGAGTTATAGAATAAAGAAAAAAACAACAATCAGAAATATTATAAATCACTCTATCTTGAAAAGCAAGGAAATAACTCTTCTCTAATCTTTTAAGAAGTACCTGCCACTCATCAGTGACAGGACTAAATAGTCCCAATGTTGATAACAGGTTAAATATAAGGTTGTATAATTGCATAATTTATATAATTCATAATTTATGATAATTCATATGATAGAAAGATAAGGACACCTTGATTATGTATAAAATAGGCAGAGCTTTACAATATATAAATTTCCTTTATGATATTGGTTTGAAGTTTACTGCAAAGAAGACGAGGAACAAGGACTAAAAGCAGAGAAAAATATGAAATTGCAACATGCATCATGTAAGAAATACAGAAGTTAGTTTTCTTTCTTGGAAATGACCTTATAAATATCTCTGTACTTTTACTAGTAATAGGTGCCTTTTATAGGAAAACCTTGGCAATTCCTTTGAAAGTTATGTGAGAATATCCACAAAGATGTGAGGATCAAGAAGTACCCAAAGGTTAAGTTTAATAGTAGAAAAGTCCCTGGACACAGAGCAAGAGAAGGTGATTATGAGTCTGACATTGTCCTGGAGGGAGGTATATGCCCTTGAAGAGGGTGATGGGTTACTAGATTATCATTAAAGTAATTTCTATTTCTAAATGTGTGTAATTATCTTAATGGCATGTGAAAATAATTTACTAATGCCACGTGTTTTTGGTATATATAACTTTGCCAGATATATATTTGTTTGGCCTCCCTTGGGGATGATATAAGTATGTGTTAAACATAACATACTGGATTTCTCAAGAGATATATGAAAGAAAACTGATGACTCCAGAGGAAGTAAGATGAAAGATGAGAAGGGGACTCGGTGACATGGTTTGTTTGTTCTGTTTGTTTGTTTGTTTGTTTTGGGTGTATGTGTCACCTTAGAAAGAGGTTCTCCAGTCCCATTTATCTTGAGGTTTTCTTTACAAAGCCCTAACTACCATCAAATTTGGTAGGGTGTAGAGAATGAGAGGAGGTGTGTTCTAGTGCCTTTATGCCCCCTCTGCCTTGGTCTGCACTGCAACTTTCCTCTTTCCCACTGGCTCTGAAGATGTGTTTTTGTACCAGGCAGGATTGTCTGACATGTGCTCAATAGTTGCCTTTCCCCCAGATGTCTTCAGAGGGAATAGCTGGAGGGTAGATCAGAGGTGAATTTTCCTCTTGAATATATTTATGTTTTATTTATAATCATTCGGCAAAAACCTAATTTTTGGAGTCTCTAATGTCTGCATTGTGAGTAAGACACAACAAACATAGCAGCTTAATGTTCATTTGGTATCTTAGTGTCCATGGGTCAGAAGTTCAGGTATAATGAGCCTTTGCTGGTTCCCTGATTAGAGTTTCACAACAGAGCCACACCCTTTTTCAGAGGCTGCTAGTGTGGGATTCATTTTCAGGCTTAATCAGTTAATTCAGTGCCATGCAGTTATAGGACTGAGGTCCCAGTTTCCTCACTGGTTGTTGCTGAGGTTGTTCTAAGCTCCTGGTAGCCACCTACATTGGAAAGGCTTGTGAACCCCTTCAAACCAGCAGTGGTGGGGTGGGGTCAAGAAGTCCTTTTCATGCTTCTAGTTTCTCTGACCTCTGACTTCTGCCTCATGTCTCTTGGCATCCTCTTCTGCAACATCCCTCATCTAACTCCAGTCAGAGATATTTCTCTGCTTTTAAAGATTTAAGTGATTATATTGGGCTCAAATGGCTGTTTCAGGATAATCTCCTGTATTAATCCATTCTTATACTACTATGAAGAAATACCCAAGACTCCACAATTTATAAAGGAAAGAGGTTTAATTGACTCACAGTTCCACATTGCTGGGGAAGCCTCAGGATACTTACAATCATCGTGGAAGGCAAAGAAGAAGCAGACATCTTCTTCACAGTGTGGCAGAATGGTTAGTGCCAGCAAGGGAAATGCCAGATGCTTACAAAACCATCAGATCTTCTGAGGCTCACTATCCTGAGGACAGCATGGGGAAAACCACCCCCATGATCCAATTACCTCCACCTGGTCCCACCCTTGACATGTGGGGATTATGGGGGATTACAATTCAAGATGAAATTTTAGGTGGGGGTACAGCCAAATCATATCATCTCCCTATCTTAAAATCTGTAGCCTTAATTACATGTGCAAAGTCCCTTCATAGAAGGACCCAGATCAATGCTGAATAACTAGGAAATGGGAATCAGGGGTATATTTTTGCAAGTCTACATATTATAATGTCATAATTTGGAATTTAATTAAATGTGAATACTATATATGAATAAAAAATTAGTGTCATTCTCCTTCACTGATTTACTCGTATACTTATTTAACAATTATTTCTGAAATACCTGTTTATTATTTGCTATGCACTGATCCAGGCACTCAGAATACAACGGTGAAGTGAGACTAGACCTGTGTTACCCAGTGTGGTAGTGTCTGACCATCTATGCAGCTACTGCAAACTTGAAATATACCTAATGAGACTAAGGAACCGAATTTGTAATTTTATTTGATTCTAATTAATTTAATTTAAGTTTAAATAGCCACATGTGTGGCTATCCGACAGCACAGATTTAGAATATTTTGATCATTGCGGGCAATTATACTGACAGAGCTGCACTAAAAAGATAAAGTCTCTGCTCCCTTGCTGTTGATATGCTAGTGTGAAACTGACATTGTAGTGTGGAATTGATGAACTTTTTCAGTAAAAGGCTACATAGTAAATATTTTAGGCCTTCTGGACCAAATGATTTCTGTTTCAACTATTAAACATTCCTGAAAGCTGACATAGCCATTCATAAGTTAAATAGTATGGCTATATTTTCTAATAAAACTTTATTGGCAAGAATAGATGAGGGGTCCGATTTGGCCAGGAGGCTGTAGTTTGCACACCCCAGTGCTAGTGGATGATTCCCAATTCTTTCGTCTTATGGCTGTTGCAGGTTTTTCCCCACTTTTGCTAGGATCTTCATTTTTGCCTCTAGGCCAAGCACTCTGATATCATTTTATTCAACAATGTATGGGGCTTCAGCCTTGTATTAGTTTGCTAGGACTGCCATGACAAAATATCTGGTGGTACTTGGGACTGGGGGCTTAAACAAACAGAAATTTATTTTCCTGCAGTTTTTAAGTCCAATAGGCATATTTCTTCTGAGAGTACTGTCTTGCCTTACAGTCGGATGCCTTCTCACTGTGTTCATGTGGTCATTGCTCTGTGTGCTAGCCTTTCCTGGTTTCTATGTGCACAAATTCCCTTTATTATAAGGACACCAGTAATATTTGATTAGGGTTCACCCTAGCAGCTTCATTTTAACTTAAATATTTCTTTCAAAGTTTTATCTCCAGATCTGGTTACCTATGAGGTACAGGGAGTTAGGGCTTTAACTATGACTTCTGAGGGGTCAAACTTTAGCCCATAACAAGCCTAAAGTTTAACCCAGTGCTTTCCAAACTTGGCCAATGTGAAGACTACTTGAGAACTTAAAACAGCATCCTTAGGTCTTCCTTAAGAGATTTATTGAATAAATTTTGAGTCCTGCCTGGGAATTGAGATTTTTTTAAGTTCTCTGAATGTATTAGTCCATTTGTATACTGCTATGAAGAAATACATGAGACTGTGTAATTTATAAAGAAAAAGAGGTTTAATTAACTCACAGTTCCACATGGCTGGGAAAGTGTCACAATCATGGCAGAAGGCAAAGGAGGAGCAAAGACATGTCTTACATGGCAACAGGCAAGAAAGTGTATGCAGGGGAACTCCCCTTTATAAAACCATCAGATCTCATGAGACTTGTTGACTATCAAGAGGACAGCATGGGAAAAATCCACCCCCATGATTCAAATACCACCCACTGGGTTCCTCCCATGATGCATGAGGATAATAGGAGCTAGAATTCAAGGTGAGATTTGGGTGGGGACACAGACACACCATATCAAATATGGCCCCTCCAAAATCTCATGTCCTCACATTTCAAAACCAATCGTGCCTTTCCCACAGTTCCCTAAAGTCTTAACTCAAAAGTCCACAGTCCAAAGTCTCATCTGAGACAAGGCAAGTCCCTTCCACCTGGAAGCCTGTAAAATCAAAAGCCAGTTAGTTACTTCCTAGATAGCATGGGGGTACAGGCAATGGGTAAATACACCCCTTCCAAATAGGAGAAATTGGCCAAAGTGAAGGGGCTACAAGTCCCATGCAAGTCCAAAATCCAGTAGGGCACTCATTAACCTTAAAGTTCCAAAATGATCTCCTTTGACTCCATGTATTACGTCCAGGTCATGCTGATGCCAGAGGTGGGTTCCCAGGGCCTTGGGCAGCTCCACCCCTGTGGCTTTGCAGGATACAGGCCTCCTCCTGGCTGGTTTCATGGGCTGATTGAGTGTCTACAGCTTTTCCAGGATCTATCATTCTGGGATCTGGAGGATGGTGGCCCTCTTCTCATAGCTCTACTAGGCAATGCCCCAGTGAGGACTCTGTGAGAGAGTGCCAACCTCACATTTCCTTTCTGCACTAGCTTAGCAGAGGTTCTCCATGAGAACTCCACCCCTGCAACATACTTCTGCTTGGACATCCAGGTGTTTTCATACATCCTCTGAAATCTAGGTGCCCAAACCTCAAGTCTTGTCTTCTGTGCACCTGCAAGCTCAACACCATGTGGAAGATGCCAAAGCTTGAGGCTTGCACCCTTTGAAGCCATGACCTGAGCTGGACCTTTGCCCCTTTTAGCGATGGCTATAATGGCTGGGACACAGGGTACCAATTCTTGAGGTTGCACGTTGCAGGGGGTCCTGGACCTGGCCCAGGAAACCATTTTTCCATCCTAGGCATTTGAGAGTGGGCCTGTGATGAAAGGGGCTACTGCAAAGGTCTCTGACATGCCCTAGAGACAGGGCTTTTTGTTAAAATTTTTATTCTGAGATACTTGTAGATTCATATACAGTTGCAAGAAACAATACAAAGAAATCCCATATGGCCTTCACCCAGTTTTTACCAATGGTAATGTCTTGCAAAACTATGGTACAAAATTACAACCAGTATATTGACATTGATAACAATTAAGACAGAGAACATTTCTGCCACAAAGATACTTCATGTTGCACTTTGATAACCACCCTGTCCTCCATCCCATCTGCACTCTTCCTTAATCCTTAGCAACCACTGGTCTGCTCTCCATTTCTATAATTTTTGTCAGTTTTGGAATGTTATATAAAAGGAATGATAGAGTATATAACTTGTAGTTGACTTTCTACATTCAGCATAAATCTCAGGAGGTTCATTCAGGTTGTTTGTGTGTCAGTTGTTCATTATTTTTAGTTTATGAGTAGTATTCCATGACAGAGATGTACCACATCTGGTTTAATCATTCACCCATTGAAGAACAATTGGGTTGTTTTCAGTTTGGGGCTATTACAAATAAAATCTCTATATACATTTGCATACAGGATTTGTGTGAACATAAGTGTGCATTTCTCTGGGATAAATGCCTAAAAGTGCTATTGCTGGATCATAAAGTAGTTGCGTGATAGATTTTTTTTTAAAAAAACTGCTAAACTATTTTCCAGAGTGGCTGTTCCATTTCCCATTCTTACCAGCAGTGTATGAGTAATGTAGTTTGCCCACATCCTTCAGAGAATTTGGTGTTGTCAATATATTTTACTTTAGCTTTCCTGATAGGTTTGTAGTGATATCTCATTGCAGTCACAGTTTGCATTTCCCTGATGGATAATGATACTGAATATCTTTTCAAATGCTTATTTGCAATCTATATATTCTCTTCAGTGATATATTTCTTCATGTCTTTGACCATTTTCTAATTGAATTGTTTGGTTTCTTTTGCTTTTGAGTTTTGAGAGTTCTTTATATATCCTAGATATTATGGTCATCTCCATATGCAATTTGAAAATATTTTCTCCCACTCTGTAGCATGTCTTTTTATTCTCTTGAAAAGTAAATCTAAGAACAGAAGGGAACTTCCTTAGCTTTAGAAAGAACATCTGTAAAACCTTTATAGCTAGCATTCTGCAGTGAAACCCCCTGTGCTTGTAGATTACTGTTTTAGGAGTTCTTAAATTACAAATTCAATTTCTTTAAGCTATAAGGCTATTTAAATTATCTGTTTTATAATGGGTGAGTTTTGGTTGTTTTTGGTTTTTGAGAAAGTTATCCATTTCCTCTAAAATTTCAAATTTTTGTGTCTAGAGTTGCTTGTGGTATTCCTCCAGTGTCCTTTTGATATCTGCAGGGTTGTGGTTATATCTCTGTTTCTCTTCTGATATTGATAGCATGTGCATTCTCTCTCTTTTTTTCCTTTGTCAGTCTTGCTAGAGGTTTGACAATTTTATTGATCTTTTCCATTTTTTATTTCATTGATTTTCTCTATGGTTTTTCTCTTTTCAGTTTCATTGATTTCTGCTCTTTATTATTTTCTCCTTTATGTTTACTTTTATTTCATTTTTTCCTGCTCTTCTTCGTTTTTGGTTTTTGAAGAGGGAGCTTAGTGATTGATTTCAAAGTTTTCCTCTTTTCTAATGTGTGCACTTAGTGCTGCAGATTCCCTCTCAGCACCACATTAGCTGTGTCCCACCAATTTTCATATGTTGTATTTTCATTTGTATTCAGTTCAATGTATTTTTAAAATTTCCTTTGAAGCATAAGGTTTAGGGGATCAGGGGTAGAATGCTATAGGCTGAGTGTTTGTGTTTCCTTAAAATTCATGTGTTGAAATGTAATTCCCCATGTAATAGTACTAGGAGGTTGTCCTTTGGGAGGTGATTAGGTCATGAGGACAGAGCCCTCATGAATGAGATTAGTGCACTTATAACAGAGATGCCAGAGACCTCCTGTGCTCCTTCTGCCATGTGAGGACACAGTGAAAAGATGCTGTCTGTGAACCTCACCAGATACTGAATTTGCCAGTGACTGTTGGACTTCCAGTCTCCAGGACTGTGAGAAAATAAGTTTCTGTTGTTGATAAGCCACCAAGTCTATGGTGTTTTGTTACAGTAGCCCAAACAAACCAAGACATACAGCTTTTATATAGTAGTTTATATATATACATATAAATGTTTATATATACATATAAAGTAGTTCTTTGAGCAACTATATAAAGAACTATATAAAAATATATAATCTTTATACACACACACATATATATACACATCTATACATATATGTGTGTATATATGTATATACATGTATATGTGTATATATGTGTGTATATATGTATATATAATCTTTATACACACACATATATACACATATATACATACATATATCTGTATATGTATGTGTGTATATACATATGTGTATATATACACATATACATATATGTATGTGTGTGAATATATATACACATATACACACATACATATGTATTTATATACACATATACATATATATACATATATACACATATATACATATGTATGTATATATGTATATATATGAGTATATTACATATACATATATGTGTATATACATATATATACATATATATATACACATATATGTGTATATACATATATATACATATATGTGTATATACATATATATACATATATACATATGTGTGTATATATGTGTGTGTATATATATACACATATATATATATACATATATGTGTATATATTTATGTGTGTATATATTTATACACACATATATAAATATGATGACACTGGTAACACACACATATATATAACTTTATATATAATTTTTATACACACATATATGTATGTATGTGTATACATATATGTGTGTGTATAAAGATTATATACATAAAGTTATATATATATATGTGTGTGTGTGTTACCAGTGTCATCATATTGCTAGTTCAATTCAGATATAGAATTGTTATTATCTTCCTCTATTTATAATATAATTTTCATAAATATTTCTTTTACATACATTTAGAACCAGATCAGGCAGTGTTATAATTTTTGTGTCAACCATCATACTTAATTTGGGAGACTCAAGGAAGAAATATTTTAAGAATAGCATGCATGTATTTGTGTGTATACACACACACACACACAAATCCATAATACTAAAAATCAGAGGAATTATCGCTCTTTAGACTATTCATAGACATTAATCAAGTATGTTTTATTTGTAGTCAGATTATTTATAGACTTATTTATTTCAATTTTTTAAAAGACAATCTGAGGAAGTGGCAATAAATCAATAGAAGAATTGCAAAATCCTCCCAGAGCATTTAAACCTTCTCCTCTAAGCAGTGATTTATCACCATGAGAGCTTGACGGCATTGCTTGTATTTCATATTATCAGTTTTTTCATGCATGTTTGCTCTTAGGCTTGGTTGTGCGGTCTCTAATAATGACTCCCTTGGAGAAGAAGCCTTCTCATACAAAAAGCATCACATAGAAACATGAAAACAAAACAATGGGAAAGTCTTCATGCTATATCTCATGAAGCAATGTTGTGTGTACCTTTGCCATCACACAAAAATACTTCAGTTGACAACTTCTACTTTGTCCAAGTGAAAAAAACATGAGCTCAGTATAGACAAGGGGTTCTCAATGGCACCATTATTGGCATCTGGGATGGAACATTCTTTTCTTGTGGAGGTTGTCCTGTGCCTTGTAGGATAAGTGACATTCTTGACCTCTACAAGCAGATGATAATAGTACCCCTACCTCATCTCATCTCAGTGGCAGCAAGCAAACATTTCTCCAGACATTTCTAAGCATCTCCTGGGAGTGGGGAATGGGGCCCCTGATTGAGAGCTGTTGATGTAAAGATGGGTGCTCTGATGCTTGCCCTCTTTTGTCACTGCTCTGTCCTTGTAGGCTTACTTCTTCCATTTCAGTGATAAAATCTTACTTGTGACAAACAGGGTGTCCATCTTTCCTCTGTTCACATATAAACAGATACTTTGTTTATTTTATTTTATTCCTGCATTATCGTGTTTCCATTATTGGGAAATATACTTGCCTCCAGTGGACAGATTTGATCATCCCTTGAAGAGTCCATTTTCATCAACAAAGCACCCTGCTTAGCCAGTCACAGCTACCAGATCAGAGCACAGGCAGGGTGCCTTGATGTCGGGGAAAACTTGGCATCATCTTGAAATGGGGTTTTGAGACAGCTGGGTTTTAAGTTTTAATTTATTTGTATGACATCTCAGAAATTAAGCAATAGACACAAGGAGATTGGAGGTGTAGTTTCCCAGTTCATAATTTTTAGCTACATATTTCTCAGAAACTGTTTCTTTGAACAATAATTTCAAATTATTCTCATAGGAGTAAGGCAAAAAAAAAGCTTCCATAGATGAATTTGGGAACATACAAAGTTAAGCAAGACTCTTACTCAGAGCTTTTTATATCCTACTGAAAAGACAAACAATAAGATAAAAAGGATATACAATAGGGAAAGAATACATAATAGTATCTAACATTTTAAACCTGTTTATTTAAACGTAGTTAATCATAGGACCTTTTGTCTTCACAGAATATGTCATCTGATCAACGGTCCCCATATTACAGTCTGGGAAATCTTGCAAAGCTTAATTCAAAAAATGGTACTTTAGAAACCTTTAACCTAATTTATTATTTTGAAAGGGAGAAAAAGACACACACACAGAGAAGTAATTATTTGTCTCACATTTATTTATTAATAAATTAGTTTGATCTTATAGTTTCAGTAGGTTAGTCTTCATGAAAAGTAAGCACATTTCCCAAAGTTCATTGAAATGAGAATAAGACTGAATTCTGTCAGCTCCAGATGAACCTTAGAATGGTAGGTAGAAGCTCATCAGCTCAATCTTTAGCTAGTTAACTAATTATGCAGCCTTAAGCAAAAAGTTTCTTGTCTCTAAATATATTAATGTCGCTGTCTATTCATCAATGGGATCACTTTGTCTCTAATGGGCACTTCCTTTCTGAGTCATAGACATCTTTATTTTTGTCAATTCATAAATAAAACAGATAAAACTTGACCAGGCCTCTGAAGGAGTTGTGGTGGGAAGATTTTTGTCTAAATGCAATTTAAATGTTTAATGTCAATTTGTGCTACATTTTGTAACACATATCCTTTTGGGATTTCAGGTTCTACTTTTGGATGTTAGATTACAGATTCTGTTTTTTTTTTTTTTCCAGATGAAATATGTCATGTTTCCATAGTTCTGCTATCAGCCTCAGAGTTTACAGTTGAGACAAGATATTTAGCAATTTTATACAATGCACTAATGGGGCTATTACAAATTAACATGTTCTTCTGTTTGAAAACCAGGGCAGTTAGCTAAGGCTTAGTCACGTTCTAAGCCTTTATGACCTACCCAAGAAAGTAGGAAAATATCTACAAAAACTGCAAATTTAAAGTCAACAGAAAACACATACATAAAAGAAGCTGGCTGAGGTGTTGTTTTATAATTCAAAGCCATACTGTATACCTTAACCTTAGCAGAAGAGAATATTTTTCATCTAGAAATGTGGGCAGATCTACCAAAAGTTATTTGAGTTGTATAGATTTAAAAAATCATTTAGTTAAAGTAAATTCAAGGTAGACATATCTGTGTATCTTATCTTGTTCATTTATCTAAGCAGTCTCACAAATATTTTTAGAATCCGTTTTTGTTCTAGAAAAAAATAGAAAAGATGTTTTGTTTTTATCTCTCTCTTCCACTTTCATAAAATTTACAATTCTCCTTAAAACACTTGGATGACCGTTAAACGAAGGCAACTCTGTCATTGTATTTTCCAACGTTTCAAATTTGAATTCTTGTGGATTCTACTTGTAAAGGATACATTTCGACTCTGTCATGTTCAACCCCAATTTATTAACTAGCAAATCCTTTTCTGTTAGCTAAGCTCCTGGTTGCCAATTCCTTTATCCTTTATTTCATTATTTCTGTCCATTCTTTATTGTTGTTGTTCATCTGCCTGTTGTGAAGAAATATTCTCCAGTCAGCAGATTTTCTCAGAATCTGTGAAAAGAGCGCTGATGATCTGTTTGCTGGCCATCACATGGTAGTGCTGTGTAAGAGGAGGGGAGTCTGTCAAAGTAGGAAGTCATCTTGTGACTAGATTTGAAAGATCTAAACTCAGGATGCTGAAATGTATGCAATAACAATATCTGGTTTTCAGTGAAGGTAGAAAAATGAAATGAAAGGCTTTCCATTCGGTTCTCAGAAAATATGATTGACTGCAGATGTGCCTATAATTGCAGTGCTGAGCAGCACAGCACAGTAGAAAACTTTATTGTTTTGTGTCCTCTAACTCCCATTTGCATCTGTTTTCTGGATGAATGTATTGGCCGTAATCAACATGTACAGATCTTGGCTGGCTCGTGCTTTGCTTAAAGGTCTTTCATGGCAGAGTGCTTCATTATTTTTCTAGATATGTTTCTCTGTTTGCCTAAAAGAATACACTTTGATAGAAAAGAAGCAAAAAAGAAATGAGCTATTTAGAAATACACTCATATAAAATATACTAGGTAAGTTTTGTGCCAAATGCTGGGAGAGTCACAGGGTGTATTGCACCTGAGATCATGGAATCATGTGCTTGGTGGTGTGAACAGGTGACTGAGAATGGGATGCATCCATCATGAAGACCAATGTGCGTTGGCTCTCTTATGATAGTAGTTTTCAAATATATATAACCTGTTATATATACTTATGTAACAGATTAATAAGCACTTCCTTAAGTTAAAATACAAATCAGAAGACTAAGCAACTTGATATAATAGAGATTGGGGAAGTCTCTATAATCCTCATGAACTTCAGTAACATAAAAATGTCATCTATAAAAGAGACACTCATTTTCTGGCTATTTGTTGTTCACATTTCATTCTCTTTTCCAGCTGTTTCTGAAGGTTAGCTGATCTCAGCTTGTGTCCCTCTTCCTCTCAGCAAATGGAGAGGTGAGGCCATTTGTTAAATTCAGACCAGTTGCTCACAGATTGGGCACTCATATTGGATTTGGGATACTCTGATCTTGTCTTAAGTAACTTAAAGAGACTGTTGTTTCTCTGCAAAGCAGCTACTGTTTTCTCAAACTCAATACCTTACATCCTTTTATTTCTTTAGAATATTAAGCCTAGTTTCATGTTTTCTCTTCTTTCACCCACACAGTACTCTAAGAAACCCTAGTTATTAAGTGCACTTCATAAGAGTATTAATAATCATTATTGTTTTATTGCACATATTCTTGTAAAACACCTCAATACTATAAAGAAATGAAATGTGAATCAATCAGTCAAACAATCCATATTGCCTATATAGTGGTAATAAAATAATCATAGTTAGAACTCAGGCTCTTTGGTGCTGCAATCAGTTGCGCAAGCCTGTTAGGAAGATATTCAGAATTAGTCTCTGTCAAGAGTTTTCATTCCATGATTCATTATGCCACACAATAATTACCAGAATAAATGTTTATGGTGCATTCAGAATTAATATTGTAATGACTATCAGGACAGCTAGGTTGGGGAACCTGACTGGCTCTATTCTTGGACAAAAAAAGCAAATGAGCATCTTTTTAAAGTGCATGGATTTCTTCGGTCATGGATTCCTCCACTCCTTCAAGATAAATAAAATGTAACCTGTTTCCAATATAGCGTCATTTGTGCTGAAGACCGAGTCATAAAAAGAACCATAATTTCTGCTCTTTGTGTCCAATAAACTAACATTAATTGTAGTAAACTGTTGTATTTATATGTGGTATATAGTATGTAGATGGTGGTAAAAGCTTTGTGGTAGATGAGGTTGTCTAAGTAAATTATGGAAAATGAGAAGAAAAAAAGAGCTGAAAGCCAAATTCCAGTATGTAGCAGCCTTTAAATATTCAGTGAAGGAATAAGGTTTTAAAAACCTGAAAAGAAGTAGGAGGAATTAGAGAATAGTTTCATGAACATTAAAGAAGGTGAGTGTATTCGTTTCCTGGGGCTGCCATAACAAAGTATCACGAACTGGGTGGCTTAAAGCATGAGAAATTTATTCTCTCATAGTTTTCAGGCTAGAAGTACAGAATCAAGGTGTCAGTAGGACTCTGCTCCCTTTGAAACCACTAAGGGAGGATTCTCCCATGCCTGATCCCACCTTTGGTGACTCCAGGAGGTTCCTGGCTTGCAGATGCATGACTCCAGGCTGTGCCTTCACCTTCAAATGGCTCTGTGCCCTCCATGACTGTGTTTTCACATGGTATTCTTCTCTGTTTTTTTCTGTGTCTAATTTTTTTTTCTTCTTCTTCTTCTTTTTTTTGTTGAGATGAAGTCTTCCTCTGTCACTCAGGCTGGAGTGCAATGGCATGATCTCAGCTCACTGCAACCTCCACCCCCTGGGTTCCAGCAATCCTCCTGCCTCAGCCTCCGGAGTAGCTGGGACTGCAGGTGCATGCCACCATGCCTGGATAATTTTTGTATTTTTAGTAGAGACAGGGTTTCACCATATTGGTCAGGTTGGTCTCGAACTCCTGACCTCAGGTGATCCACCCGCCTTGGCCTCCCAAAGTGCTGAGATTACAGGCATGAGCCACTATTCCCAGACTGAATTTTTTTTCTTCTTATAAGGACTTCAGTCACATTGTATTCAGATCCATCCTAAAGAACTCCTCTTAACTTGATTACATCTACAAAGAGATATTTTCCAAATAGGGTTGTATGTATAGGTTCTAGAAATTATTACTTCAAGGTATCTTTTGGGTGGGCACCATTCAGGAAGAAAGGAAGGTAAAACGTGAGAAATGGAGCAGAATAAGGTCAAGGCAAAATGTGTCTGCTGGATTTTATGATTAAAATTTAGTTCATAATCTTATTTTCAACAGACTAATGGCAATGATAGGAACAACAGCAGAATACATGGGGTTGAGAAATGCATTACATAAGCAAACAGTGTCAAGAGAAAAAAGAGAAGGCAATGACTAGAGTGAGATCTAGAGATGAATGTTGTGAGGTGTGTGTGTTAGTGAGGTGTGTGTATGGTGTGCATGTATGTGTGTGTAAAGCACTTGTATATATGTGTGCATTAGGACAGATTTTCTGCTTTCTTTAGTCTCTTTTTTCCTTATCTGTTTTCACTCATAAGAAGAAATAGATCTTTTGATATAGTGACATCAAGATGATGCTCTGAGAGATTAATATTTGCGAGAGAAGTATATT
Organism: Cacajao melanocephalus; assembly: GCA_963573385.1. Taxonomy (NCBI): domain Eukaryota; kingdom Metazoa; phylum Chordata; class Mammalia; order Primates; family Pitheciidae; genus Cacajao; species Cacajao melanocephalus. Next base: position 63,844 of record CAUYLG010064145.1, on the reverse strand, counting down.
TGAAATTTGAATTTTAGATTAAAAAATCAAATACTTTTTGTAGAAATATATCATGCAATATTTGGGACATGTATTAAGAAATTTTTCATTATTTAAATGAAATTTAATACATTGCTTTGTGTATTTATTTGCTAAAATTAGTAACTCAGTAGCTGAGTGAATATGTGTTAATAGATGAAGCATGGAATTCGGGGTCAGAAAGAGAGGAAGAGAAAAAGAGAGATGCAGAAAGACAGAGAGAGAAAGAAAAAGACCTAAAATGAGAGAGAGTGAGAGAGAGAGAGAGAAAGAGAGAGAATAAATATGAGTACAAAAACAGTAGGACGGGACAAAATCTAGAGCCCATGTTGGGGGAATCAACTTGAAGTAGGAGAAGAGACAGTTCTTTCCACTGAGACAAGGAAAAAAGATATGGATTACATATAAATATATTCAATTTTGGGAATATGAACTTGAATGAATTTATTCCGAAGCTCTACTTTTATCTAAATTAGGAGGGTAAACCATCTCCTGAGATAGAAGAAATAGAAGTAGATCAAAGAAGGAGGAGCTTGGAGGGAACAGGGAACACTTGAAATAGCCAGTGGAGAGAGTATCATAGGAAGGGGAGGGGACTGATTTGAGTCTAGGAGCAAGTCCATGCACTTCCCTGCTGTTCTGTAAAAGCAGCAGGAAGAGTAACCCTACTTCTCAAGAGAACTGCAGAAAAAAATGCTTAATGGTTTACACTGTAGGGCAAGAAGGGTTGGCAAACCTTCAAATCTCCAAGTCTGGAAGGAAAATAAATTGATGGACTGAAAAGGGGAAAGAGAGAGAGATTCTCTCTCTCTCTCTCTCTCTCTCTCTCTCTCTCTCTCTCTCTCTCACACACACACACACACACATACACACACACACACACACACCCCGTATTTCCATGCATTAGTTGACTCATTAGGTAAGCTATTATGTCATTGTGGCAAGTTGCCAGCAGAAGCTTTGGGCTTCAGCCCCCCAGCAGCAAGATAATTTCTTTTTCCTAATTTTTATAGCATACATCCAAGGACTCATTGGCTCTGCAGGAATTAACTGTTTATGAAACAGTCATGTAGGTCAGGTTAGTAGAAAACTTTTGACTGGCCGATCCTGGGGCTGAACTGCATGGATTTGAATCCAGGATCAAGGGCAAGGAAACCTAGAGTGCCCTGTGGCTGACAGAGAGATAAAATCCACTGCATAAATATCTAGAATTTGAGGAAGACTAGGAAGGTAGAAAGTGACATTAGAGGGTTGGGAAAGAGTTAAACATAAAACTTTGGCCTAAGATTTATCTGCCTTATATAACTTTCTATTTTAACTCTGAATTCAACCCAATCATCTACAGACCTCAAAGTTTACAAAGGAGAATTCCGATGACATCAGTGGCACATTTCTGTTTACAGGTGCAACTGTGCTTAAGCATTTCAGGTTGTTAGATGTCTGTCTCCTGTTTCTAGATCTCAAGATCTGGCTAAGAGCTATCCTAAATGAAACAGAATAATATGTAGTCTTTGAAGTAATCATGGATGACCTACTTCAATTCAACAATTCAGTGTAACAAGCATCTGTTGGATGGCTGCCATGTGTAAGTCACTGTCTTAAACATTAAAGAATATGGAGTGCTGTATACACAGGTGCTCTCAGAAAATATTATTGAATGAATTCACTGATTTATTTAAGGGGAAGACTTAATGTTACACGGAATTGTAGCAAAAGTTCAATACTGATAATGATTTACATGGGTGATACTGGGTGAATAGTTGTGAAGACTTAACTTTGAAATTTCTTCTTGGTTTAAACAAGATAGTCCAGGTTAAGGTGCAATAAGAGAAAATACATTTCAGAGACAGAAAGCAAGACAGGCTTATTTTTGCTATGATACATGTCCCTTTTGCATTGGCAGGGTGCTCTGCTCCACGCAGTTCTTGCTGAGGGGCCAGGGCTGAAGTAAGCTGTGAACACACAGAATGTCTGTCAACGCTTCAGAAGAAAGGGAGAGTAAAAAATCATGCAGTGATTCTTACATGCTTCCACACAGGAATGACATGAATCACTTCTGTCCCTATGTCAGCGGCCAGAGAAAGTTCCATGGCCAAGCTTAACTTGCAGAGGGTCAGGGGAATAGAATCTTTGCTTGTGCTAAGACCTCATGGGAAGCCAGAGAGTAGTCAATCTCAGACTATCTCAGCTTCTCAAAGATGGATTATAGCATTAAGTCATTAGCAGCTATCATGATGAGGATACTAGATATTTTAATGATGAAAACCGCCATGTAGGACAATCCATTAATTTCAAGGTATTGTGTAACACTGGTTGGTTAATATTGGCTTTTTCTTTTCATAGATGAAGAAAGTGAGTTGCAGAAATTGTATAGATTATCTAATGTCACAGGTGCTAATATGGCTTTATAAACAATTCATGTTGTCCGATTCTAAGTTAGTTCAAAAATACCTCAGATCTTGCTACCATACCTAGGGAATCTTAGTGCTGAATAATATACGTAAATTATCACTCACAAAGAAACTAGTGAATGCCAGCCAGTGATCTAAACACTTTCTGTGTAATTTCCCATTTCAGAAATAAACATCTGCCTCGGTTGCTCTAATTCTGCAGCTTGCCCTTTCTTTATTTGATGGATAGCCAATGAATTGGTTTGTTACTGTAATCTAATATCTACAAATATTCAAATGGTTTAAAAAGAACACTTCAGGTAGAAAAGAATATTATATGGAAAGATCTTTAAGCTTGGCATAGTGACTTCACACTTCATTTAATCTCCATTTCTCACTTCCTGAGCCAAACCTTGGACCTCTGTTTCCTTTTATGTAAAGTGAGCAAATTAGATAGTTGACCTATATGAAGCCTACATTACCTATGGATGTTTTTCTTTCAGACGTTCTACATCCAGTCAGATTAATACAACCAGATTGAATTTGAAGCCCCCATCAGCTTTTTGAGAAGGGTTGCCAAAGCAAGAAGAGTGACTAAAATAATAGCAAGAATCAATCAAGAACACATGCAGTCATTGGCAAAAGTATCAGCTCCAGCAAGACACTCTTGGTTTGTGTTAGGTTTTGAGGGAGTAACTTAAAGAGAAATCACTGTGATTAATGAAAGACAATGACTCCAAATTCTTCCTTAGGATAAGCATGTACACACATACGCCTACCAGCTTGTTGCAGCTTCTCCTATAGCCTAAACATTTTGGCTTAGCCTCAGAATTAATACGATACAATGAATCTGAATCAAGAAATAAGTGAAATCAGAAGGACTTCAAATAAGAAGGAAAAATATCCAGCCATTCCCCTCTAATTTTCACCTCTTTTGTTCCTTAAACACTTCTTAGATGTCCTTTGAGCTGATGATTCCTAAGTGGTTACTAAAATTGCCTCCTTTTCATGCTCCTATAATGATTAAAAAAACCACATTTCTAAAATGAAGTGTTATACCAATGGTATGAAAAGCAGGCTATTTTATGGAGTCAAATAACAATTTTCTCTCTAAACAAACTTACCACATCAATTTTCCCAAGTGACAATAAACATACCAATGAGAAGAATGGTTTCCTTCTTCAAATTTTAAAGTTAAGTGCATTTGCTGAAGAATAAGTTACATAATATGAAAAATGCATACCGCATATAAAGTTGTGATTATTTTACTTCATCGTAACATTATGTAGAAAAGATAGATCCTATTATAATTCAGGTACAATGACCAACTAAGTCTCTAAACTTACAGACTCAAGAAAGAACTACCTGGGAATATAAGTAAATCATTTAAATTATTTCACATGTCTAGACGATTAGTAGTATAGATTATATCCAGGTAGTACAAATGTCTTAATATCATTTTCAGGCCCCATTCTGCTCCTTATTAATTCAGATGAACTGGACAGATTTTCTTGTTAAGTAGTAATAATATCTATTTTAATATGAATAGTTGACCCTTAAACAATGTAGATGTTGGGGGTGCCAACCCCTTGCACAGTAGAAAATTCATGTATAATTTTTGATTTCCTGAAAACTTAACTGCTAATAGCCTACTGTTGATTAGAAGCCTTACAGATAACATACAGAGCTTATGAACATATATTTTATAGGTTTTATGTATTACATATTCTCACAATAAGCTGGAGAAAATAAAATATTAAGAAAATTTTAAAGAAGAGAAAACATATTTACTATTTATTAAGTGAAAGAAGATCATAATGAAGGTCTTTATTTTCATCTTCACATTGAGTAGTCTGAGGAGGAGAAGGAGAAAGGAGAGGGGTTGGTCTTGCTGTCTTAGGAGTGACAGAGGTAGAGGAAAGTCCAAGTATAGGTGGACCTGCATATTTCAAACTCATGTTGTTCAAGAGTCAACTGTATACATTTTTCCACATTAATTATTGGCTATTTACAATACTACTGACAAATGGTATTATTTTAATTCTCACTTTACAGGAAAGGAAACTGAGGATCAGTGTCCAAAGCTCAAGTTGTAATGTGACCATGATACAAACCCACATCTCCAGACTCCAAATCCACACTAAGCCCTTCTGTCACATGAACATTAAATTAACCATTATATTATATGTTGTCCTCCAAGAAACAGAGGCAAAGTAGGATGTTTTGATGTGACCAGGGTATAGTGATCAAGACAAAGCAATAGATACTGAGTGCCTACTGTGTACCAGGAATGCAGACACAACAATGAACAAAACAGCAGAAAATGCCTGCTTCACAGATTTTAATGGAAATGGGTAGAGTAGGGAGAGTCAGATGACAGGTAAGACAAAATATGTAAACTACATGCTACATTAACTCATGATGAATGTGAGAGGAAAACAAAGTAGGAGAGTGCAGAGTGCAGGCTGGTGCTGCTGTTTTAAATGGGCCAGTCAGAGAAAACTTTCTTGTGAATGAGGTGATTTTGCAATAATCTGAAGCAAGGAAAGGAGATGAAAATGCAGGTAAACTGTAATTTGAAGAATTTTCAGGAACAAAACTGAGACTGCAATTCTTTCACAGCTTTCCAAGTAGTCTACAGCTAACATGGAGGGAGGCAAATGAATCTTGCAGGTAAACTTCGTCATAGCTTAGCTTATTCCGGGGGAAAACTAAGCTTTGGACTGACTCCAGATGGCGACAGTGGTGTCTGAAGTGCTAGCAGTAAAATAACCAGGGAGGAACAAGCTGAGGAAATGCCCAGTTTACTTGGACAAAATATTGCTCCTTCACTTTTGATGTTGGGAGAGAGCTCCTGGACAAGGTTCCAACTTTATTTCTCCTTTCTTTAAAGCATCTTGTCTCTTTGCTCCTAGCATCCTGATTGCCTTTTCCTTCTAATTTCTGTAGCGTAGGAAAAGGAAAGGGGTGTGAGAAGTAGTAATGACCAAAAAGGAGAGTTAAATCAGAGTTGGAAGTTAAAATCAATTCCTCTCTTCCTCGTGTCCCACCTCCTACTCTTGATAATTGGCTCATTGCTCATCTTAAAAGTTGTATTTTTCTTGATGATGTTTAATCAAAGTTGCCATCTTTTTTCTTCATGTAAACTCAATTCTCTTTGAGAATTTTATAAATAAAAGCTACATTTGCATGCAAAAAGTGATTGATTCCACTGGGTGACAGATGAGTTTAATCTTTGAATGATTAGGTAAAAAAAAATTAGCTCCCTGCTTTCTTTTATTTAGTGAACCATAACATTTGATTGAATCATTGCAGCTAGAATTGTGAATTTGGTGATGTCAAAAGTGGACACATTATACAAACTGAAATAAAATGAAGTCAAACTCTCCATCTTTAGTCAATTTGGACTATATAGAAAAGTCTCCAGATATTTTTATAGTCATATTGCTGGATAATACTGAAATATAAGATTTTTCAAAAGTCTTCCCTGCTATTTTTACTTCCAGGAGGTGTATTCAGTATGAGACCTGATTGCCTTCAGTGATGCTGTCCCAGTGAATTGTGCATCTGGGTTACCTATATACTTTTGAAGCCTAATGATGAATACCTGATTTTAAAATTTCATAGATGGTGTCTCCTTTTTCTTGGCCTTACTTTAAAAGAAAACTCATATTTTATCTGGGGTAAAAAACAGCTCCTCTAATTTTACTACTTCCCAAGCCTTTCCAATACTTCAAATACTTGCTGCTGTAGAAATAAATGCAATGCTCTAGTCCAATTCATAAATGCCATTTATGGCTTAATTTTGGGCTTACATGTATAGAATTGAAAATAATGTTTTTCAGATGTAGATTTTGTATAAGTTGAGAAATTCATAGGCTTATAGAAAACTTAATTGGAAAGGTTATTAGTATTCATCAATCTGTACTCTTACCTGATATATAAATTCACATATAACAACCCAGAAAATGGTTGTTCGGTTTATATTTGAACACTAATAGCAAGTCTTTCAAAATATATGAGATCCATGTTGTGTTAGGTTGAAAAAAATTTTCAAGGGACAAGAATTAATTAATTAATTAGAAATATGATATCCTCTACTGTCTCTTTGTCCTAATCATTTGAACTAACCAGCCTTTGGCACAAACCCAAAGATCCTCATGTGTTCTGGAAGATTTTTAAAACAAGGATAAGTTTAAAGAAAGTATTACATTTGAAGGTGTTCATCTCTCTGCCTATCACAAAGTAAAGTTACAACAAATTTTAGTCATCATTACTTAAAATGATTCTGTGGCATACATTTGATTATGCAGACAGAACTTGTTTTCTTGGTGTATTAGTCTGTTCTTATGCTGCTAATAAAGACATACCCAAGACTGGGTAATTTATGAAGGAAAGAGATTTAATAGACTCACACAGTACAGCATGGCTGGGGTGGCCTCAGGAAAATCGCAATCAAGGCAGAAGGGGAGGAAAACAAGTCCTTCTTCACATGGCGGTAGGAGAGAGAAGTGAAGTGTGAAGGGGTGGGGAAAGGCCCTTAAAAACCATCAGCTCTCATGAGAACTCACTATCACAAGAATAACTTGGTGGTAGCCATCCCCACGATTCAATTACTTCCCGCCAGGTCCATCCCATGACACGTGGGTATTATGGGAACTGCAATTCAAAATGAGATTTGGGTGGAGACACAGTCAAACCATATCCCTTGGGTTGTGTCAGTTAAGAATGAACAAAATCTTCTGCATCTGTGGATGGCCAGTGTGTCCTAGTTTTCCACGGACATGCCCATTTTAGCACTGAAAGCTCCTTATGCCTGGGCAAACCAGGATTATTGATAATCTGACCCAGAATCCTGGTTTCCAGCCTTGATCTGTGATTCTCTCATCTCCTTTTCATGTCTATAGATTTTTTTCTATGGAGTAACTTCTGAATTTAAAAATACATGTAATCTTCCAATATATATAATTGAAGAATATAAAGGTTTACTCTAAATGTTCTCATTCTAGGTTAATAACAACATGCTACTTTTTAAGAGCCTGTACTACTAAAATGTGTGATGGTGATCATTTTTCTCATCGACATTCCTTGTGAAAAATTTAATTGGTTCTCAAGTTTGGGTCTAGAATGTCCAGGCTACTTGAAGGAATCTCAAAGAATATGATTATTTCGTTCTGGATAGTGAGTATGTACTTGGAACTCTGTGAACGAAGCTCATGGATGATACTGAAGGCATTGGGAAAACTTAAAACTGTAGTAAAATTATATGTGCATGTGTTTGTGCATTTTTCAGAAATAATATTCATAGATTTCATCAGATTTCAATATGAAACTACCGTCACTGAATGTTTAAGGTCCATTTATTGGAAAAGGCTTGAAAAGCTAACATTCATAACAATTTAGGTCTACTTGCTGATAGGTCTCCCTACCCTCCCCTTCTTTGATCCCTTTTAATCCTAGGATTTAGTGAGTGAAGTCTCCTAGGATTGCATCAGCATAACGTGATTCAAATCTTCTGCAGAATTTTCTTGCCTCACCTAATAGTAGATAAGTTTGTTTTTCTCAGAAATTTGACTTCAGAATATGGAAAAATCTGTGTTTGATTGGGCATTTGTGTGAGGACTTTGTTGTTAGAAACAATAACTAACACGATTATTACAAAAGTATCAGGGAGGGTGTATTGGAAAAGGATACACAAGAAGTCTGCTCCGGGTTGTATAGATAGTGTAATGGAGGTTTTACTCTAATTAGGGGCTTATGTCAGTGACTAAATAATACTTCTATTTCCAAATGAAAATTAGTTATTTATAAGACAGCATATGGTGAAGGACAATCTGAATGATTATCAAAGATAAAAGCAATGAAAATTTAGTTCTTGAGAGATAAATCATGGCTGTAAATACAAAATGATCCTGAGATCCAGAAAATGGATTGTGAACATGAAATGGGTTAAAGAAAATGGCTTCAAGACTAGGTTTGAGAATGACACAAGAACAGGGGCTCACTTCTATGTGATGCCCATGCCTGGGTGTACTGGACAGGCTTGATAATTTATAGGATGCTATGGTATGAATGTTGTGTACCCACAACATGTCTATGTTAAAATCTAAGCCCCAAGGTGATAAGAGGCGGAGCCTTTGGGAGGTAATTAAGTCCTTTATACAAAAGGCTTGAGGGAGCTTATTAGCCCTTTCTCCATTCTGTCATGTGAGGATACATAGAAGATGCCACCTAAGAGAAACAGGCCATGATCAGACACCAGTTCTACTGGTGGCTTGATCTTGGACTTCCCATCCTCCAGAACTATGAGTAATAAACTTCTGTTATTTACAAATTATCCAGTTGAAGGTATTTTGTTCTAGTAGTCTGAACTGACTAAGACAAAGGGCTATACACAAAGTTTCTTGGAAATATAACAAGAGATGAGATGTTCTCTGTCATACAGCAAATAATGCTCCATTGTCAGACATACTGTACTTGGTTGAAGAGGTATTATATAAAACTTAGCAGATTGATAACTCTAAATTTGTGATTACTAGTGTTACATGCACCTTCAAAATTGTTTGTCAACCTTGCTACTTATTTTTTAAACTGGCTTGTGGTTCCATTGAACATAAATGTGTATTTCAATATTCCACAGTATTGTCAAACCTCTAGGCTTCCTTCCTTTTTCACTATCAGTAGATAATTGCTTCTTACTTTACGAAGAAAGTGTAAGTCATCAGGGAGAAAGGCTTTCAATTTCTGAGACCAAATTTGCCTACCTGCTAAATGGAAGTGATACACATTTATCCATTCAAGCTCAGTTTCTCCAACTCTATTCAAGTCCTTCTCTTCCTTCTGTTTCAATAAGTGTGCACTTTATATTATCTTCTGTCTTCTGTGTCTTCAACTTGTGACTCACTACCTGAGCTTTCTTAGCTAAATTTGCTTCTCTCATCTTAAAATGAAAAAGCCTTTCTTTGATTTGAATCTCTTCCTACTCCTGCCTTTCATGCTTCTTCCTTTCCCAATCAAACTTCTTATGACTTGTCCAAGCACATTGTCTCCCCTTTTCCACTCCAACACTGTCCATGATAATGCCACCTACAACCTCAGTATCATAAAATCTAAATCATGATGTTTCATTATTTTCTAAGTAGCATCTCAATCACATTCAATGCATTTGATTTTCCTTGAAACAGTATCTTGCTTTGACTTCACTGCCACCAAAACGTTCTGATTTCATTTACCACACTGACCACCTCCTAACAGTCTCATTTGTCCTTTGCCCTCTCTTTCTTTTAGACCCTTTTGTTTTTTTTGAGTTGGAGTCTTGAGCTGTCGCCCAGGCTGGAGTGCAGTGGCTCTGCCTCCTGGGTTCAAGCCATTCTCCTGCCTCAGCCTCTTGAGCAGCTGGGACTACAGGTGCACACCACCATACCCAGCTATAGACCCAAATTAGGGCTATAAATTGGGTCTATAGTGCTGTCTCTCTGGTGCTCATTCCAGGCAAGATCTTAACCTTTTATCTCTCAAACTCAACTGCTGACTTGATCCATGTGTTAAGAGCTACAGACTCAACATTTTCGAAACCAAATTAATTATTTTTCTTCACAAACCTGATCTCTTCCTAGGATTCTCCATCTCAGAAAATGACACCATCAACCAGCATTTTGCTCAGTACAGAATTCTGATTATCAGCCTTAGTACCTCCCTCTCCTTGCATCTGCATTGAATTAATCACCAATCTTTCCATTTTGCTTACCTCTCCCCATATGGAACATGCTGTTCTAAATCAACGTCTTTTACTTGGTCTCCTCTTGTGCACTGTTGCTCCCTCAACCTCCACCTCTATTTTTTTCTTCTCTAAACAGTCAGAGTTGTCATTACAAACACAAACTTTTATCATGTCATTCCTCTTCTACTATTCAATGGTTCCTCATTGCTCCTAGAAAAGCCTTTAAAATCCTTAACACAGACTACAGGTATTGAAATTATATCATTTGTATTGATCTTGCCAACCTAATTTCTCACCATTCCCCACCCTATTCTCTGTGACATAGTCACCTTGAACTCTTTTTAATTTTTCAGTTGTTCTGTGCCCCTTCACACCATGGAGCCTTCATACACATCTGATCTGTCCTGCCTCGGCAGCTTTTTACCTGCCTTTTCACCTGGATAACTCATGTTTCAGTTCCTCACTTACAAGTCATTTATTGTAAATCACAAGTCTCATACTTCCATTTCATTATACAACAATTGGCATATATGCAATTCTTTGCATAATTACTTTTTTATAGACTATTTTGCTAGCAAGATGAGGCCAGGTGTTATCTGCTTTATTTACAGTTGAGACCAGGCATTATTTGCCTTATTTATAGCTGTATCACTAGTTATTTGTTGAATGCATGAAGATACTCCAAACAAATATCCCCTTTGTAATAACTTCTTGATTTATCTCGTTGAAAAAAAATCAGTCTGATAACTAATATAAAAACACTGCTTTTAAAGTCTTCCCAGTTGGTGAAGGAATTTTCAGAGCTCTTCATAACTATTTGTGAAGTCCATTTTTTCGTGTATTTATCTTTTGTTCATTTGCCTACTTATTTACTGTATTGTAAATATTGCAAACAGTATCAGAAACTTAAATAAATTAGAAGTGTTGTGCTTTTGTGATTATCAAGATCTTGTAAATAAACAAATAGCATCACCAAAGAGTTTCACTGAAACAAATCTAAATTACAGAGACATGAGCAGGGGGAAGAAAACCAACGGGGGATGGTGATGCACCCAGGGACTAGTAGTATTGTGAAGCCATTATCATCACTAGGGCTGAACAAAGGGGAGGGAAAAGTGTGATTGGAATCTGACAAGAGTTAAAACAATGGAAGATGGGGCTCTTATCTGAAGCTATAACATAGAGGAGAAAGGACACTGGCTATGTGCAGCAAGGCTGGATAGGACGAGCAGCAGGGTATGTGTGTAGGGGTAATTCCCTCACCTTCACCCCCATTACCATCTTTAAGTCTCTTGCCTATGCCTGCCATTAGTTTAACCCAACAGGAAACGAGGGAACACCGGGGCAAAGAGGGTAGAGTTTGTGTGGGTGACGGAGCTTCAGAGAATACCCAGTACATCTCTTTTCCTCCATAATATTGTGGAAAGATAGGTTATCTTACAACTCCTTTTTTTCCATGTCTGTTGTTTTATCTGTTTCAGTAGCCCAATAGTAAGATTTTAGTTGTCTCATTTCTAGTATAAACCTTAATATTTTTTCTGTAGATTCCTTTTGTACCATGCCAAAGCAGGCAGATAAAATCACTAAATAAGGACATTTCATGAAAAGTACAACTCATAAATTACTTTCCCCATGAAAACTTTTATTAGACATTATATGAATAAGACACAGAAAGAAGTTTTATGAAGACATGACCAATATGAAACTGGCATCATCATGGCTTATACCTGTAATCCCAGCACTTTGGGAGGCTGAGGCAAGTGGATCACAAAGTCAAGAGATCAAGACCATCCTGGCCAACATAGCGAAACCCCGTCTTTACCAAAAATACAAAAATTAGCTGGGCATGATGGCACGTGCCTGTAGTCCCAGTTAGCTGGGAGGCTGAGGCAGGAGAATCGCTTGAACCTGGGGAATGGAGGTTGCAGTGAACAGAGATTCCACAACTGCACGCCAGCCTGGGTGACAGAGTGAGACTACATCTCAAAAAAAAAAAAAAAAAAAAAGCTAACATTGGGTTCATGATATCACATGGATGCCTATACATGTTTTAAGCCATAAACAAAATTGATTGCATAAGGCAAGAAAATAAGAGGTAGGTAATAGCCAATAAAAAGTTTGTAATTAGAGTGTAAGATTTAATTCTACATTGGAACCCATTTAATACGGTAACTGAAGCCTCATTATCTTGCAGTTTAGATTTCTAAGGTTGTCCTGTGTCATCTATGTTAATTGGACAATTAATCAACATTGATGTTACTTGATAATAGACATTCTATTAAGTTTAAACATCTGAATTGCTGATAATTGCCCATTTTTGTCCATAAAAACAGTGAAACGGTGGTACCACCTACTATATAAATGCACATTAACCTATTAATTTAAAAATAAATGACCAGATAAATAAATGCACTCTGTTTCCATCATTTATTATTATCATTATTTATTTTTTATTGAAACATAATAGGCATACATATTTTTGAGGTGCATGTAATAATTTAATGTATTCATGTAATTTGTAAAGATCAAATCATTGTAATTGGAATATCTATCACCTTAAATGATTGTCATTTCTTTATGCTAGAAACATTCAAAGTCTTATTCAAAAATATGTAGCCTTTTAAAAACAGCATTTATTTGGTAGAATGGTAGCAATTTTGAAAGAATTATACAATACTTGTATTATAGCCAGTGCCAACATGTACATCTGTGCCAATATTAATCTCTTTGACATAGCACTTTCTGAAAGTAATTTGTTTATTTCTTCCACAGTACATGCTTGTACACAATTCTTTTGTTAATGTAACACAGACTGATCTATTCATTAAGCATTTTGAATGTAGTCAGGTGCCTCAGTGGTGGGGAATAACAAATCTGCCTAATATATTTTTTAAAAATCAAAAATAGCATAGCTATGATTTCTTCTTTGGCACTTTTACTCTTTGTAAGAATGCTCTATGGATGTATTCTCTCATTCAATTTTCACATTTTAATTTCTATCAAATTTAAAAGGAGCTGAGAGTGTTAATTAGAACAAGCTTTGGCACAGTACTTTTCAAGCCTCCAATTCTGAAGACCTCTAACTACTTATTTATCATTGGAAAAAATTAATAATTTTGATGTGTTGAAGACTTAACAAGAACATGTATAATGCCTATTTTTAATACAAACTTTCTCTCATTGGTATTATATATTGCCGTTTTAGCCAAGAGAGATACGCTTATCTAGAAACATGTTTGTATTTAAGCTTGTTATAATTTATAAGGTAAATAATTTGTTTTAAATCAATATTTAATTTTCTATGATAACATGCAATCTAAAATACCTCTAAAATCAATTTTTCACTCTAAAAAAAGTAGTGTTTTATTTTGTATGTTTCTGAGCCTTAATAAATAGGAGCCCAAAAGTGAATAGATTATCAATTTTATAAACTATTAATACATCTCAAAATTGTGTTTCACTAAAAGTGAGCTCCGCTGTAAGAAAGAAATGAAAGAATGAAAATAAATAAAAGAAAAGAAAGGAGAGAAGGTAGGGAGAAAGAGGGAGAGGAAGAAAGCAAAAAATGGTTAAAAAAAAAAGAGAGGATCAACCTAAAGCAAACTTGAAATGCATGTAATGGCAGGAAGTGCACTCTGCATGCTTCCTAAATTGGCTGTACCCTTTAGTTGAGCAGGGATGGCAGGTGACACTGACCTGGGTCATGTATTTGCTGAGGTATGATAAAGGACAGGAGCAAAGCTCTCCCTCACTGCCTTGGCAGGGATCTCTCTCTCCATCACCATGGCTTCAACTTTTGTTTTTAGAGGAAAATTTCAGGTGAAAGCAACGTGTCTGAGATTATAGCCAAACATGAATCAGAGGGAGTTACTATAGTAATGACTACCTCTGCTCAGGTTCAGTTCTCATATGTCAGCTCAACATTTGCTCAGGGCAGGTGGTCTCAAAGATTTGGCTTACAGGATATTTTTCCAACACTCCATGGAAATGGAGAAGCTGCCAAAAATAAGACAAGAGTAAGAAATGAGCACTCTGGACAGCTGATAAGCTACTCTCTATGTGCTAATAACCAAGTCATTTCAAGTTCCTGAGTCTTATCCTTCCTGCATGTAAACTGGTATCTGTTTTTCTGGTTGCAGGAAATGTAATGGACTTAGATTAGAGAATACATATGGATGTGCTTTAGAGGCTACAGAATATTGTACAGGTAGAAGGTATAGGATTACAACTGTATTAATAGCTAATTTGAAGGCATTGATTTGGAAAACTGAAAAATCTAGGAAACAAATCCACAAGAAGGTGAATTAAACCATTTGAACTTTTGAACAGTCTCTACTTATAGCACATCCTCTCAGGTTCTGTATGATTTTCTCTATTGTGAAGATTCAGTCTATGGCTACGGGTTTTAAACTGAAGAAATGTCTGGTACACTTAATAAAAATGCAGATGTCATTTTGGTGGAAGTGGTCAGCATAGAGCAGCTGCCACACATGTATGGCTATCACAACACTTGAAAGTGTTAGCCTTTGAGTCAGCTGTGAGCCTTACCACCTCCATAGCTTTTGGCAAGTTTCTTCATTTGTTCTTTAATTCATTTGTCATTGATTCAGTCCATAGTTACTGAGCATTTGTTATGCTAGATACTGGCTGAGGTGTTGAGGTAAACTGACAAACCTCTTCCTCTAAAAATTCTGATGCTTGTGGTAGCCAGGCAGGCAGGCAGCAAGCAAGTACAATCAAACAATGTTTCATGTGGGAAAATATAAATGTAAGTTTTAATAGAAAATGTCATGGGATTTCTCTGAGTAAAGTAGTCAGAGTTGCTCAACATGAAGATGTCCTGGCCACATCAATGATGTTCAATATTAGACCGTAAAGTAGTTAAACATTCCAATCCTCAGTTTTCTCATCTGTGAAATGAGAATACATTTGGGACCTTGATGTAGTTTGGATGTTTGTCCTCTTTAAATCTCCTGTTTTAATTTGATACCCTGAATTGGAGATGGGGCTTTTTGGGATATGTTTTGGTCATGAGGGCAGATTCCTGATGAACATTGTGGTGCTGTCCTTATGGGAATGAATGCTTTTGCTTTATTCATTCCCTCCAGAGCTGATTATTGTGACACTGTTCACAATAGCAAAGACTTGGAGCCAACCCAAATGCCCATCATTGATAGACTGGATAAAGAAAATGTGGCACATATACACCATAGAATACTATGCAGCTATAAAAAAGGATGAGTTTATGTCCTTTACAGGGACATAGATGAAGCTGGAAACCATTATTCTCAACAAACTGACACAAGAACAGAAAATCAAACACCACATGTTCTCACTCATAAGTGGGTGTTGAACAACAAGAACGCATCCACACAGGGAGGGGACATCATATCCCAGGGCCTGTCAGTGGGTGGGGAGCTAGGGGAAGGATACAGAGGGGTAGGGAGATAGGGGAGGGATAGCATTAGGAGAAATACCTAATGTAGATGACGGGGTCGTGGATGCAGCAAACCACCATGGCACATGTATGCCTATGTAACAAACCTGCACGATCTGCACATGTACCCTAGCACTTAAAGAATTATTTAAAAAATAATGAATGAAAATGAAATAAAAAAGAATCTGTTACCACCCTCCTCTTTCTTTTTTTCTTCCTCTCTCACCACATGCTGCCTGCTTCTTTTCCACCACAAGTGGAAGCTTCCTACGGCCTTCATCAGAAGTGAATGCTGGCACCATGCTTCCTATACAGCCTACAAAACTGTGAGACAGATAAACTTATTTTTTGTTTTCAGTTACCCAGCCTCAGGTTTTCCTTTATAGCAACACACATGGACTAAGACACACCTACCTCAAAAGGTTGTTGGAAGGATTAAACATGGTGATCATTAGCAGATTGTCATGTACAAAGTGAATGTTCAATAAGGGTTAGTTACTAATAATAATTACTATGTAGTTTCTCATTATAGTAAGGAAATGTAAAAAACAATAAATAAACAAGACTCAATAAATGATGTGATAACTTTCTACTGCCTTGGAGTTTCATCAGTAACTCAACAGAGAATGTGAGTTGTATAATAACAGATTTATAACTTGTATAAATATGTTGCCCCAAGTTAAAGAAAAAACAAACCTTTAAAAAATGTTAGAACAAGTTCAAATCATTGTCTCACTGAAGCTAAGGCGATGATCCAGAGCTTTAGATTAGGTCAAAATGGGAGTTGAGATCAAGCCAGCAAGCCTGTTCTTCATCTGACTGATTCAGCTCAGTTCTGTGTGCCACTCCAGCCATAGGCTGGCAACCCAGTGGTAGCAGTAGTGCCCAAACACTCATATAAGGACCCATCTGGAGCCAGTGGAAAATAAGTGATTATTCTCAGAAGATTTCTCAGAAGCGAGAATTATCTTCTTTCTCAGAAATCTCAGGCAAACACTTCCCATCATCCCCTTTGGCAAGTGGGTCATCTCCTTATTCCTGAACCAACCTTTGTAGAAAGAGGAATGCCCTTTACTCATTGACACAGACCTTTCCATCCCTATCCAATCACTATGGAAAGAGTGATAGGATTAGCCTAATTCTAGGCTAATCAGGCCAAGCCTGCTGCATAAAATGATATTTCAAATCACATCGCTATACAATGACAAGGGTACCATTGGGAAGGCCAGCACACACCCTATATGTAGTTCTGCAATCCTTCTTAATCCCACAGTGGACTTGTGTGCATCCAATTGTAAATCTAAAGGAACCAAAATTTGAAGTTCTTGCTCAAAAGTAAGGTAAAGGTGACTTGAGGGGAAACATTTTGATCTAAAGGGCAGGGTTGATACTGATCCTGTGAGCAGTGAAAGTATCAAGTCCAGAAGTGTGTAGGGATAAAGCAGTTATTCATTCATTCTTCCATGTATTAAGTGCTAATTATGTGGTAAGCACTATCTCCCTGCTGGAGCCTACATTCCAGTACAGGTGAGGATTTATGAGGGATGGGAACAGAATATAAAATGGGAGGCATGCTGGTGCAGACAAGGAATATTAATGTGATGAATTAAGCCAAAGGAAGATCTTCAATACCCCATATCTTCACTGAAAGAAGACCAAAGTAAAGAGAGGCAATTGCTTTACAAATACTTGTACTCTATATTCCAGCATTACCACAACCTTAGTCCTCTGATTGCCAGGTTTAACATTGTTGTTCAAATCCATATATTATCTGACCCATGATTTTCACTACTTTCCACAAATTAACTCTTTGAAACTTAATTTTATTTTCATCCTAGCAGTCCTCAAACAGAAGTTTAATATGCTTGTTATATTTTAATAAGTATTCATTAAATATATAATCAAATTTTTACAAGTAAAATAAAAGCAACAAGTAAGTCTTTCTGTGTGCCACTTAAAATAATATCCTGGCTGGGCGTGGTGGCTCATGCCTGTAACCCCAACAGTTTGGGAGGCTGAGGCTGGTGGATCACCTGAGGTCAGGAGTTTGAGAACAGCCTGACCAACATGGCAAAATCCTATCTCTACTAAAAATACAAAAATTAGTCAGGCATGGTGGCTTGGCCACCTGTAATTCCAGCTACTTTGGGAGGCTGAGGCCAGAGAATCACTTGAACCCAAGAGGCGGAGGTTGCAGAGAGCTGAGATTGCACACACTATTGCACTCTAGCCTGGATGACAAAAGCAAAACTATATCTCGAAAATAATAATAATAATAATAATAAATAATTTCCTAGCAGTGGAACCTGTCTCATGCTTTGAGAAGCACTGTTTTATTCTCATATTCCTTTTAGTACCTCTAGGTTTTGATTTCAGTGTACCCGATCCATCTTCAGGGCTCTGTAAGCCCCTGGGGTTGGATCTGGTAACTCTTGGAGAAGGATTTTTTCTGGGGATTTCCACTTTTATTTTTAAATCTCCCAAAGCCTTTTTACTTACCCTGTTGGTGTGTTCTGAGAAAATTATCTTTCTTTCTTTCTCAAGACGGAGTTAAAAGTTGGGTATCCCCATCCTTCGTTCACTGCTGACAGCCCTGGTGCCCCTGGCTTAGCAAATGCAGTGAATACATTCTCCATGGCAGTTTGGCAGATGCCTCAACCGTGACATTTGCCTTTTGCAGATTAAGAAAAGAAGGTGTCCCCTTATGCACTGCCTGTGCTAAATCCCCTGACACATTTATTTTCTATTTATTGCATATTAGATTTCAGGTTTTTAATTTGCATGTTTCTGGCAAAGCGTCAGAAGGTTGTGTCTTAGCACGTGTCTCGAATTGTATGTACATAAAACAAAGGCAAATTTAAAAGGTAAAGCTCAAAGAAGGAAACAAAGGGCGCATCTAATTGTTTAACCCAAATTGTTTAGCTCTTTCTGCTGGATGTGTCAGAATATAAAGCGGCATCATTTAAAAAATACTCTAGATTATTTCTGAGGTTGTTCCTTGATATATTTGTTAGTTTATGCCTAAATTAAAAGCAATGTCTGACTTTTAAAAACATGTTTTTAACAAAAAATATATAACACATATAAAATAGAAGCTAGTTTTATAATTCAGATTACTTTTCAAATTGTGTCATGATGAGTGCAACCAGAAAATTATGAATAAATTCCTTCTAACAGGGTGTTCATTAAAACTGCTTATAAAGCAGGGTCTTTCCTCTTAACTATTCAGTTCACAAACACTGTTTTTAGACAATAACAACCATACAATATAATTGTATACTTTGTCTGAAATATTTTATTAATTAAATAATAGGTTTAGATGACTGAATTCTAGTTAACCTCTGCCATTTATAACCCAACAATCTGTGGCAGGCATAGCCTCTCAGAGTCTCAAGTTTCCTCCACTGGTAAAGGGAATAATAATAATTAAGTTAAAAGTGGGCCTGTAGACTTGTAAAAGGAATTGAATTAGTAAATCCATGTGGAACTGGTTTGTACATTCTACAGCACTACAAAATGTACATCAATATTGTAACATAAAAATTAACTAGCACGTATTATAATTTAATAATAGATAATAATACCATATAATTTCATAAATTTAGAGAGTAGCCAGGATTTATAAACATGCTTGTGATTTCAAATACTATCTTCATATATGTCTAAAAGGATATTGACATGCAGTTGTCCAACTGGTTTGTTCTTTAAGAATATTTCTGGATCATTTGTAATTAACATTGATTGTAATTACTGAATTAATTGCTACAGTTGCCTGAGTATACTTAGAGTTTCAATTTTTAATTTTGTATTTTGAAATGGCTTTTGCCAGATTAGCCTTGTTCAACTGGGCTATATAAACATGTAATTATTTATACCAACTCACGTTAGGTTCATAGTTTAAAGACTGCCAATTTTCCACTGTTGTAATTACAGCCATAACAGATCTTACGTTGTTTGAACTAAACAGTTCAGTGTCTTTTAGAATTTGCCTTCTAAGTTATATATTCATTAGATTTTTAAAGATAAAAATTACTATACACACACACACACACACACACACCCATACACACACATATAAATTGTGTATGAGACATACAATTTTTAAAAAGTTGGTAATTCTGACATTTAATATATGTTTCAGAAACAGTAAATACAACTTTCATTTCAAAATGTTCCTCAGATTTTAAAATAACTTTAATTTCCTTGGATAGGAGTACTCTGTAATTAAGTAATCTCTGTTATACAGAAAAAAAAAGTGTTAGATGTAAATACATAATTCTGCCACCACAGCTAACAGAAATGTTATCATTAAGTGTTTTCTACATTCTTGAAGAAGTGAGTAAATATTTCCAAGTCTGTACTTTTTTTTAAATGAAAGAAGCATTAATCATATTGAATATCCAGTTCCAGCCAGGAAACAGTAAAACACAGAAGACATATTATCAAATACTTCTTGAGGTCAAACATTTTGTTTGTCAGCCTTGGCTACTATGAATGGCATTATTAACTAAACTTCACTATCATAATGCATTTCTTGTAGTTCTCACAGCTCTTAATTTTCTAAGTTGAAATAAATGCTCTTTGCAATATTATGATCCACAAGTTGGTCTCTGGTTTTTTAGGTAATTTTTAAGAGATAATTTTTACTTATTCATTCTGTTTGCTTATGGGGCACAGCTAATTTATGATGGTTCTGATTTGCTTCCAAACCTGGTGTATTGCCTGCCACTGAATCACTGAACATAATTCACATATCTATGTCTAGGTAAACACAGCACCCACTGTATTTAGAGTCATGTTTCCACCAGTAGTTCCTGCAAAACTATATATATATATATACATATATATATATATATATATATATATATACATATACATACATATATATATATATAGAGAGAGAGAGAGAGAGAGAGAGAGAGCGCAATATGGGATGTTGGCATAAAAAGACTTTTCAGGATAGATCAAAGAAGTTTGTGTGTGAGCAAGGAAAGTTTGACATGAAGCATCTCATAGCCAAATATATGTGCTAGATTCACTTTCAACCCAAGCCACCTTCAGAATGTGCCAGATTTGGATCAAATTGCCTTTTTCCCCCTCCAAAGCTTGGCTTTGGTTATCCATCTCAAATTTTTCTCAGAACAAGTGAACTAAAACCCCTCTAAACAAAAGTTATGAAACTCCATAATCACCCTATGGATGAACCTAATATAGCAGTTTTTCTGAAAACTACTAATCAAAAGGTGAAGAAATGTACCAGAAAACTACTTGTGAATCTATATGTTTTCCAACATCTCCTAAATGAATTATCTTGATTGTGCATGCTGAATCATTTGGAGTATACATAAAATACTGACATATATTTAAATGATTTGTAGGCAGAGATAATATTTGTACTTAAATTTGAGTTAATTGTATTCTATCATTTTATTGCCTTATACTCATAAAAGATTACATCTAATTTCTTAAATTCAGATGAGTTCAGACTTTGTTCCTGTAAGTAATATTATTTTATTTAAATTGCAAATGACCACATAATCTCATTTTTAAATTTCAAGCCTGGGGACCCAAAGATTCTCCTAAAATGCAAACAGACGTTTAACATGAAGAATGTTTACAGACTTACTGAATCAAATGTTTTTGGTTACTAAATTTTTTGACAGTGCAAAATAGTTTTTAAGAAAAGAAACTAATTTTTGTGTGTGGCTTCCTTTACACAGCAATGGTGTGTGCAATCAATTGTTAAAGCTCCTTGGTTTCTACATCATAGAAGGTATTTTTAAAGTCAATGTCTGGACTTCTCATAGCAAAAGTAAAAGAGATCAGATTTATCCACCAGCATTAAGGACATTTTTAGTTGTTTTGGAAAAAACTAAAAATTATATGTGAAATATTAGCATTCAGATATTGGAACACAGGCAGTGAATTTATGTAACATTAGAGAAAGATAAGCAAGCAAGCTAGGTCCAACAATTGCCTCAGCTTACTGCCTTGAGATTTTCCAGGGAGGGGAATGCAACAAAAATCTGGTGGTTACCTGCATTTTGAAGACAGCATTGAAAGGTTGGGGAGGACAAGGAGCTAGAATTCCTATGACAGATTAATGGTGAACAGAAAGTTGCATGAAGAGAATATGAGCTACAAAGACCTGCCAAGGGTTCCCATCTCTGCCTTCAGCTGAGTAAAACTGGTGCAAGCATTTGTGGCAACTACCAAATCCAGCGAAAGAACTACCTATAAAGAGTAGGTGGAATAATCTTGGGCTCACACCAAGCCTTTAAAAATTTATATTCTCAATAGAATAGAAAGCCCTTGTAAAACATGGAGCATTAAGTAGATTGCTAGAAAATGATATTGCCTTAGTAGTGAGGAAAAATGAGGCCTGAACTAAAGACTTTTCTGGTCCGACTTGTAAAGCTTAGAGGCAGGTTTCAAAAACAGGAAACTATTTATAAATGACTTGAGAAGCCCAGAAAAAAAAAAAAGCTCAAGAATATTTTAAAAAATACAAGACTATTTGAAGAAATAATTAAAATTTTCCCCAAATTTGATTAGGAGTAGAAATACATTTATCTAAGAAATTCAGTGAACAAAGCACAGGAAAATTAAGACAACTGCAAGATGTGCCATAATCAAATAGCTTAGGAAGGGTAATAAAGAGAAAATTATTAAAGCAGCTGGAGAAAAAACACACACTACATATAGTAAAACAAAGTTCAGGATGACGAACAATTTCTCTTAGGAAGCAATACAAACCAGAAGACAGTAGAAAAGTATTTTTAAAATTTTAAAAGGAGGTAATATTGTCCACTTAGAATTTTGTTTATAATATAAAAACTTACAAAAAATAAGACAAAAAGTATTTCTAGAATACAAAAAAAAAAAAGAAAAACATTAATTACCAGTAGGCCTGCACTATAAGAATGTCAAAGGAAGTCTTTCACAGAAAGAAAATTATGTTGGGTAGATATCTGGATCTAACAAAAAAGAAAAGAGCATGGAATTAGTAAGCATGCAGGTAAATATAAATTTGTTTTTTTTATTTTGAAATTCAAAAATAATGATTTAAGCAAAAATGATATGACGTTGTAAAATTCACAACAAATACAGAATTAAAATATATAATATCAAAAAGACTGGGATAGGCAAAATGGAAATATTAAATTGTATTTAAAGTTATATGATATAATTTGATGGTAGACCATAATAAAGTAAAGATATATAAACTAGAAACCCTAAAAGGTAGATAGCAGTAAACACACACACACACACACACACACACACACACACACACACAAAGTTAGGACCAATAAACCAACATGGAAATAAAATTACAAAAGATACTAAATCCTAAGGAATGTAGAAAGAGAAGAAAAAAGGAAACAGATGAACAAAGAAGAAACAAAAAAAACAAACAATAGGATGGTAGATTTAAACAAAACCATGTCAGTAATCACATTATATGTAAATGGCCTAAACATCCCATTTAAAATAGATTGTCAATTTGTCATATTGGCTTAAAAACCAAGACTCAACTACTTGCTGCCTATAAGAAACTGACTTTACATTAATGCCACATGTAAGTTAAAAGTAACACTAATGAAATGAAGGTTGGAATGCTTACATAATAGTATATAATGTAGATTTCAGGGCAGAGTTTAATAGAGATAAGTAAAGTCATTTCTTCAAAATGCAGTGGTCAGTTAATCAGGAGAAGATACCAATCATGAATGTCTATGTACCTAATAACAAACTTCTAAACACATAAAGCAAAAACTGTCAGAACTGAAATAATAAAGCAATTCACAATTATAGACAAAGATAATACCAGTCTCTCAATAATCGCTAGAAACTGTACACCAAAAAATGTACTGGCAAACACATAGAAGACTTCAACAATATCATCATCTACTTCACCTAATTGATGTTAAAGATGATTACTCCTTCCCAAAATAGCATTGTACACATATTGTTTTCAACTCCGTATAGAACATTTTTCAAGATGGACCATATTCTAGGCTACAAAGCAAGCTTTAATAAATTTAAAAGTATAGTGGTCCCTCCTTCTTCATGGAGGATATGTTCCAAGATTCCCAATGAGTGCCTAACACTGAAGATTGTACTAAACCCTATATGCACAGTGTTTTTCCTATGTATAGATACATATAATAAAGCTTAATTTATAAATTGGGCACAGCAAGAAATTAACAAAAAAAATTATAACAATGTACTGTAATTAAAGTTATGTGAATATGGTTTCTCTCTCTGCTGTCAAAATTCTGTAATATTTTCAGACCATGGTTGACTATGGGTAAATAAAACTGTGGAAAGCGAAACTGTAGATAAAAGGGGAAAACTGTATTCCAGTAATACAAAATAAATTTTTTTATGATTATGGAATTAAATTAGCTATCAATAGCAGAAAGTTTTCTTTAAAAATTCACCAAAGTCTGAGAATTAAGAAACTTACAGCAAAGTTAAAGAAGAAATAAAAAATATTAGAAAGTATTTTGACCTGAATGAAAAATGAAAACAATATAAAAGAAATTTTGTTATGCAGCTAAAGCATTGCTTACAGGGAAATTTATAAGAACACAGAAACCCAGAAAACCTGTAACATCTTTAAAAACCAGAAAATTAAGAGAAGATTAAACCTAAAGTAAGCATAACAAAGGAAATACTAAATATAAGAGCAGAAACTACTAAAATATGAAATAGAATAACAATGGGGAGAATCAATAACAACAAATGCTGATTCTCTGAGACTATCAGTAACTCTTATAAATCTTTAGTCAGACTGATCAGAAAAAAAAGATAAGACATAAATTGTCAATATCAAGAATAACAGAGGAAAGACCTCTGTAGAACTTATGGAAAAAGGAAAATAAGAAAATATTACAAATAAATTAATGTCAATTTATTCTACAATTTAGGTAAAGTAGACAAATTCTTTGAAAACTTGAAACTATTAAAGCTCTTAAAGAAGATATAGATATACATACATATATATATATACACAGATGATAGATACATATAGACAGATTCATGTACAGTCTGTATCTATTAAAGAAACTAAATTTGTGGTTCAAAACCTTCCCACAAAGAAAACTTCAGGTGCATATAGCTTTACTGGTGATTTTTTTCAAACATTTAAGAAGAAAAAAATTTTTACATAAACTACCAGAAAGTTAAAAAAGAAGGACCATTTTCAACTTATTTTATGAGGCCAGCATTGGCCTGATAGCACAACCAGATAAAAACATTAAAAGGGCCGGGTGCAGTGGCTCACACCTGTAATCCCAGCACTTTGGGAGGCCGAGGCAGGCGGATCACGAGGTCAAGAGATGGAGACCATCCTGGCCAACATGGTGAAACCCCATCTCTACTAAAAAAAAAAAAAATACAAAAATTAGCTGGGTGTGGTGGTGTGCACCTATAGTCCCAGCTACTCGGGAGGCTGAGACAGAATTGCTTGAACCCAGGAGGCGGAGATTGCAGTGAGCTGAGATTGTGCCACTGCACTCCAGCCTGGCACCTGGCAACAGAGTGAGACTCTGTCTCAAAAAAAAAAAAAAAAAAAAGTTAAAAGAAGCCTACAGCAACTCAAGATTTAGCCAATCAAGAAATAGTGCTGAAACAATTGGTTATGTAAATGCAAAATAAAACCCCAAGCCAAAATTATTATTTAAAATTTTTAAAAATTATATGTTTTACCATATAAAATATTAACTCCAAATGGATATTCCTAAATATAAAGCCAAAAATTACAAAGCTTCTGCAAGAAAATGCATGAGAAAAATCTTTCTCATCTTAAATTAGGCAAAGACTTCTTAGATTTAGGACCAAAATCATGGTCCATAAAGAAAACACTGATAAACTGAATTTCATTAACTTAGGAACAGTGTCTTCTGTTTTTTGGAAGACATTGTTAAAAAAACATGGATACAGCTGGGTGTGGTGGCCCATGCCTGTATCCCAGCCCTTTGGGAGGCCAAGGCAGGTGGATCACTTGCGGTTAGGAGTTCAAGACCAGTCTAGCCAACATAGTGAAATGCTGTCTCTACTAAAAATATAAAAATTAGCCAGGTGTGGTGGCAGGCGCCTGTAATCCCAGCTACTCGGGAGGCTGAGGCACAAGAATTACTTCAACCTGGGAGGCAGAGATTGAAGTAAGCTGAGATTGCAACACTGTGCTCTAGCCTGGGCAACAAGTAAGAGAAGGAAAGAGAGAAAGAGAGAAAGAGAGAGAGAGAGGGAGGGAGGGAGGGAGGAAGGCATGGACATGTAGAGAGAACAACACACACTGAGGCCTATCAGAGGAAGAAGGGTGGAGGAAAGGAGAGAATCAGGAAAAGTAACTAATGGGTACAAGGATTAATACCTAGGTGATGAAATAATCTGTACAACAAACCCCTATGACACAAATTTCCCTGAGTAACAAACCTGCACATGTATCCCTGAACTTAAAACTTAAAAAAAAGAAAAGAAAAAAAACACCGTACTAGACATGCTACAGACTGTGAGAAAATATTGGCAAATCAAATATTGGATAGAGGACTTGTTTTCAGAAAATAAAGAACTTTCAAAACTCAACAATAAGAAAGCAAATAACCAAATAAAGGAATGGGCAGGAGATCCAAACAACTCATCATCAAAGAAAGTAAAAGAAGGGCATATAAGCATGATAGGACGCACAGCGTCACTAATAATTATAGAAAAGCAAACGAAAACCGCAAGGAGCTACCCTTCTGCATACACAATGATAGTAAAAATCAAAGCAAAATGATAGTGCAAAATTCTGGCAAAGATGCAAAGTAAAATACTCATATACTGCTGGTAGGAATGCAAAATGGTGAAGCTTATTTTGCAAATTGTTTGATAGTTTCTTGTACTTTTAAATATCCACTTGTCATATACCCCAGAAATCTTACTCCTAGTTATTTAAAGAAAGTGAGAAAAATTATGTTCATATAAAAAATCTGTACTGAAATGTTTTTTTATAGCTTTTTTTTGTGATCATCTCAAACTGGAAGCAACCAAAATGCCCTCAACTGGTGAATGGATGAGCATTGCATAGATATACAATGGAATAAAACTCAGTAATAAAAAGGAATGAACTGTATTAGCAGGGTGCTCTAGAGGGACAGAATTAATAGGGTATATGTGTATACTGAAAGGAGTTTATTAAGGAGAATTGACTCAAACAATCTCAAGGTAAAGTTCTACGATAGGCCGTCCGCAATTTGAGGAGTAGGGAAGCCAACAATGCAGCCGTCAGTCTGTGGCCAAAGGCCCCAGAGCCCCTGGCAAACCCCTAGCATAAGTCCAAGAGTCCAAAAGCTGAAGAAGTTGGAGTCTGATGTTCAAGAGCAGAAAGCATCCAGCAAGAGAGAGAGTTGAAGACCAGAAGACTCAGCAAGTATGCTCTTTCCAACTTCTGCCTGCTTTATTCTAGCCTCACTGGCAACTGATTAGATGGTGCCCACCTAGATTGAGGGTGGGTCTTCCTCTCCCAGTCCACTAACTCAAATGTTAATCTCCTTTGGCAACACCTTCACAGACACACCCAGAAGCAATACTTTGCATTTTTCAATCCAATCAAGTTGACACTCAATGTTAATTGTCACATAAACTATGGATGCGTATAACAACATGGTAGAATCTTGCACTAGTTTGCTAGGGCTGCAGTAACAAAGTCACAAAATCTGGATGACTTAAACAGCAGAAATTTATTGTGTCTTAATTCTGGAATCTGAAAGTCTGATGAGATCATTGCGTCAGCAGGGTTGGTCCTTCTGAGGCTGACAGGCAGAAACTACGAAACACATCTCCCCTAGCTTCTGGTAAACTTCTGGTAATCTCTGTGTTACTGGGCTTGTAGAAGCATCATCCCAATCTCTGCCTTCATTTCCACATGGCATTCTTTCTATGTGCATTTTGTGTCGAAATTCCCCTCTTTAATAAGGACCCCAGTCATATTGGATTACGGTTCACTCTGCTCAAGTGTGACTTCATATTAACTTAACAATTATAATGTTCCTCTTTCTTATGGATACATAGTAACATATAAACAATGGAATATTATTTAGCCACGCAAAACAATGAAATCCTACCACTTTTGACAATATGGATAAAACTAGAGGGTTTCCTGCTAAGAGATGTAAGTCAAAGAAAAAAAGTGATCTCACTTACATGTGGAATCTAAAGAAGCTGAACTTACAGAAACAATAGAATGCCAGGAGCTGGGGAGCTAGGGGAGAATGGTAGATGTTGGTCAAAGGCACAACCTTTCAGTCGTAAGATGCATATGTTCTGGGAGTCTAGTATTTAGCATGGTAACTGTAGTTAATAATACTGTATTGTACACTTCAAATTTGTTCAGAGTAGATACTAAATATTCTTACCACCTGCCCTCCACCCCAGTGGTAACAATGAGGTATTAGATGTGTTAACTAACTTGATTGTGGTAATCATTTCACAATACATATGAATATTGAAGTGTCACATTATACACATTGTTTGTCCAATCTTATGTCAATTATAACTTGGTAAAGCTGAGGAAATATAAATAGGAGCAGAAGTCTTCATATACATAAATTTTTATACAACATTGGTTTTAATTTAAAAAATTAGAAAAAGCATTCATAGATTAAAAAAAAATGTTCAAAATGTATTACCAGTGTTTTGAAATACAAAACGCAACTGTTAAAATGTTGTACACCTTAAATACATATGAGTTATTTTTGTCAATTATTCTGCAATGAAACTAACATTAAAAAAAAAATCAGGCTGGCACTGTGACCCATGTCTGTAATCTCAGCATTTTGGGAGACTGAGGCAGGCAGATTGCTTGAGCTTAGGAAGTTCGAGACCAGCCTGACCAACATGGAAAAACCCTGTCTCTACAAAACATACAAAAAATTAGCTAGGTGTGGTAATATTCTTTCATTATCACAGGTATTTTGGATAACCATTTTTTTTTAATTGTTACTTAAATTTCTCACCTTCAAGTTGGTATTCTGTTTTCTAGAAGAAAATAACTTTGTATGCTGTGGTGCCTCAGGATATTAGACATTCCATCTATCAATGGCATTATTACAATAGCTATCATTTATTCTTTTTTCTTATATGAATTTGTAATCTGTATATCTAAGTGCCAGTGTATATTCTAGAATACATTTGCTCTTCCTCCTTTTCCCATCCTTCCTCCTGCTCCTCCTTTTCTTTCTCTTAACGTTCTACTTTCTCCTCCACCTTTAAATAAGATTTGGTGTACCAGGCTATTTTAAGATCTTGTCTACATTTCATTTTGAATTGGGTAACAAGTGAGACAAATAAGACATTGTCTTGATAGGAAGTTGGCATTTTTTTTACTCTATTTACATTTACAAATTTGAGAAATAAATATCTCACATTTACCAAGTATGTTCTGTGAGCCTGATACTGAACTAAGTGATTTATATTGATTATTTTGTTTAAACCTCCTATCAACTGCTTAGAGTCTCCTGTGGAAACTGAGGCCCAAAGAACTTGTTCAAAAATTCAAACAGATTGCAAGAGATAGAGTTCTGTTTCAAATGCAGGTTGTATGATTTCAGAGATCAGACTCTAAAAAACCTGGGCACTAAATTTGGTCAAGGCTCAATATTTTAACTTTGCAGGTGGGAAACCAGTATTTCTAGATCACCACAATGGCCTGCACATGTCTGTCATTGTGACCACTGACTGAATTTCTCTACTGGGAGAGGCTGGTATAGACTCCAACCAAGAAAAAGGACATCCAGTTAGATCAAATTCAGACTGCTAAATTACTCTTCTAGCTGTGATTTCAGGGTAATCTTTTAAGAAAAATTTCTTATCTGCCTTGAAGCTCAAAATGTTCTATCCTGGAAACTAAGTGATATATATATATATATATATATATATATATATATATATATATGTTCTTACTTAAGGCTACTTAGCTTCATAAGCAACATTAAAGGTTATGTTGCTTGCATTGATTGTTTATGGCAGCCACATACATTCAGGCAGATTAGCAGTTTTGTCCTGTTGTTCAATGACCTTGGAATGTAGATAAATATAATTTATTAAAATAATGAAATATATGCTCTATTAATCCCTTGATTTAGGCAGATGATGGCCAAAAGATACCTCTTTGCTTTTGTCATATTAATGTGGAAAAGGTAGAAAAGGTTTGGGGCTGATAAATATATTATTTGGTGGCAAATCACTTGAGCCTAGGAGGTGGAGGTTGCAGATTGTGCCACTGCACTCCAGCCTGGGCGACAGAGGGAGACACCATCTCAAAAAAGAAAAAAGAAAAATAAATACACACACACACCCATACACACACACACACACACACACACACAGAGACTTAGTGTGTGTACTCATGTGTGTGTGAGTATATACATGTTTACATATGTGTGTGTGTATATATATGTGTATATATATATGTATATATGTGTGTGTGTGTATATATGTGTGTATATATATATGTATATATATATTTGGTGGCTAGCATATTTTTACTTTTATTACGCCCTACTAGATGTTAATTAATTATACATCATAAATCACAGTGTTGTTTGTAATTAAAAAGAAAGAAACCTAAATTTTTAGCAATATGGAATTGGTTAAGAAGTTTCATTCCAAAGATGGAAAACTACACTCATTAAAATGTATTCAGATGAATCATCACATTAAAAAGCTTCATGAAATGTAACTAAATGGAAAAATATTGAAAAACACTATAAATTGGGATATGAGTTTAGTTTTGTAAAACAATCAACAAGATATTTGCCTAGTGTAAGAGATTTTACTTTTCTTCTTTTTGTGCATTTCTATTTTTGACACCTAATATGTTTTCTTTTTCTTTTTCTTTTCTTTTTTTTTTTTTTTTTTGAGATGGAGTCTTGCTCTGTTGCCCAGGCTGGAGTGCAGTAGTGCAATCTCCACTCACTACAACCTCTGCCTCCTGGGTTCCAGTGATTCTCCTGCCTCAGCCTCCCTAGTAGCTGGTATTACAGGTGCCTGCCAGGAAGCCTGGCTAATTTTTGCATTTAGCAATAATTCTGTCTCTGTAGAGACAGAATTTCACCATGTTGGCCAGGCTGATCTCAAACTCCTGACCTCGGTGATCTGCCCACCTCAGCCTCCCAAAGTGTTGGGATTACAGACATGAGCCACCACACCCAGCAGTATTTTTTTTGGGGGGGATGGAGTTTTGCTCTTGTTGCCCAGGCCAGAGGGTAATGGCACAGTCTCAGCTCACTGCAACCTCTGCCTCCCGGGTTCAAGTGATTCTCCTGTCTCAGCCTCCCAAGTAGCTGGGATTACAGGCATACCCCACCACACCCAGCTAATTTTGTATTTTTATAGAGACGGAGATAGGGTTTTTCCATGTTTGTCAGGATGGTTTTGATCTCCTGACATTACGATCCGCCCACCTAGGCCTCCCAAAGTGCTGGGATTATAGGCGCGAGCCACTGCACCCAGCAGTATTTTCTGTATAAAAAAATTAACATATACAAAATATTACTTTAGGACAATGTATAAGGAGATAATCTATGTATGAAAGAAACACTAGGTGTTATGAATGAAAGACAAAAATAAAAGTACCTCACAGAAAATGCTATCTTAAGGTTTTATTTATGCAAATATTCAGGACCATATGCTGAACCTTACAGTTTAGCATGTAAATATCTCATCTTCTAATTGCCCAGGGGATCTTGTCTAGATTTGCAAGATTATTAAAAGTTATTTCCGATAACTGAGACCATTTAGTCTTTAAAACCAAGTAGAGTTAAAAAAAAAAAAAGATACCCCAAGTAGAAATAGATCAATTACATTATTAAAACCTATGAGCTTGTTATATTATTAATTCTCCTTAGGGCCAATTATGTCAGTATGCATTTGTATTGCCTTGAGAATAAAATTTATATCATTTTGGGTTAGAAATCTTATTCTTTCTAAGGCCCATCTGGCCATTTGCAATCCTACTCATTGGCAGCTTTCCAAAGAAGATCCAACATGCTCCAAGAGAAATCTTCCCTTACAAATGCAAAAAAACCTTAAAACAACGTTACCAATACACATGAAATGCTCAAACCTCTTATAAAGCTCCCCATTGCTCTTAAAGTTTAAAACTTTTAAAATGATATATAGTCCCCTGGGATCCGCTGCCTGCTTGCTCCCCTGGTCACATCTCTTATGATTCCCCAGCCTCTCAGTGCACTCAGTCATTTGATCATGTCACACTTTCTTGTCTCTGCACCTTTGTATGTACAATTTCCTGTGCCTATAACATCCTGCCCCTTCTTCAGGCCAACTCCTACTCAAATTTGAGATCTGGGCTGAGACATCACACTTCTTGCAGGAACTACATGGTACCACTTTTTAGAAGGGTGGTTATACAAATCACCTTCCCACTTAGATAGCGGCTAGAGACCAAGTCTCTCCTTCCCCATGGCATCACCTGGTCCTAATGTAAAGAAGTATAGAACGTGTACATTGAAAATGCAATGATCAATAACAGTGCAGTTTCTTTTAAAATATTATACTATTTTCAGAAGATGAATGTGATTCTTCCCTCACTATGATATGTGGGAAAGAGAGGAATTTGAAGTTGAAAGGGTTCTTGTCCTTGGATATTGAGTTAACTGTTAAAGTGATCTGTAATTGATTTCACAACTGCCCCAACTCTCCGTTTCTTCCGTTGTAAATGGGGCCAATAAAGATATTCTTAATCTCTTTCTTAGATTAACTTCAGCAACAAATTAACTCATGTATATGAAAGCATTTTTTAAAATGAGAAAGTGCCATGTGTATGTCAGTTATTTTGTTGACCATATTTTCAGTGGAAATCTTATTTCCCAGTGGTGGTGGTTGGATTGTCACTTTCCTAAGGCTCTGTCATCATCTCTCAACAAGGAACACCAAATGGTAAAAATAGTAAATGCTAAGTAAAAATAGCATTCTTGTCATACATCCCAAACACCTAATTCCAAATATGTTTCTGCTCCTCTTATAATGAAATTGGAGAGACATCACCATCTTTGTGGTCAAAATTCTTATAGCTACATGTAGTAAATAAAATCCATCCCAAACAGATTAAATTAAAATTAAATTGGCCAAATCTATTAGGGATATTTTTTAGCCGCCTTATTCTATCATTGGATATCATTAAAGTGAAGTTTTGAATGATGAAGAAAACATAATTTGGCATAGCATTAACACCAAGATCAGCAGAAGAAAGGTTGTTTTTAAATAGATTTTTTAAAACGGTTATCTGTAGAAAAATTTCTGCTTAGGAAATGATGACATTTGATAATTAAAACCTGGGATATCTCCAAAAGCAAACCTTCAAAGTGGTCTACTCTCTTGCCTGTCAAATGCACTCTTTTAAATAAGGTGTGTTGGGCTCATTGATTTGCATGAATTCTTCTGGTTTCTGTCATCTGAAAGTCATGTCTTACAACTTCGAATGTTTATGTGCTTTGACAGTTCCCATCTGCTGTGGGGATGTCTAAGTGCCCCAAGCCTAGTTGGCAGAACCCAGTTAAATCTTTGTTTTTACTTGATAGAATTTAAATTATTTACAGTGATTATGTCTCACTGATTATTAGATAAATTTTTTGATGACACAAGAATGTCCTGTCAACATTTTCCAGATTATAAATAAATGCAAAGCAAAATGACATACACTTCTTATTAACATAAACTTTCTGATATTGTGATCATAATTAGTTGATCTGTGGTCCCTTCATTAGTTATTTATTTATTCACCTTCATTTTCCACTTCATTTTGAAAAGGATTTGTCGTGTTGTCATTTCATTAAGAGAAGTACAAGGGCAACCACATCAGAAATGTCAAATATTCAGAAATTGTCGACCTTGAAGAAATTACCCTTAGAACTCTACAGAGCTAAAACTTAAAATATGACAAACAGGCTTTCCACAAGAAAGGAGCTAGGGAAGAGGTAAGTCACCCTATCAAGATGGCTGGTCCACATGTCATGGGTGCCAACTCTTTATGTTCAGGTCATGGGTATTCAAGCTCTGTGTATCACTTTACTTACTACACTTCACTTAACTTGGGAACTGACTGTGTGACAGTCATTAGCCGTAGCACTGGGAAAAAATAGAAAATATAGAGAAGGTACCTGTCCTCACAGTGTTTACATACTAATGTGACAAATCAGACAATACATATGCCCCAAAACTTTTTTAATTGTTCTCTGCAGAAAATAGAGAGAGCTAGCTGTGGCTGAGAACAATGGAGATCAGGCAGAGAGACATCCTCCTGCATAAATCTCTAGTTTCTCTGTTCTTGTCTTTTTTGTAAAATAACCCTTCAAATTAGAATGTGAGGTTGTAATGTTATGTAAACAATGGACACCACACCTCTGATGTAATAGTTTTAGGTCCAACTCTTTTTCTAGTGTAAAATTATCATGTTTCTTAATTGTAAGGTTGCCTAATGAAAATTTTTCTTTTCAACTTCATTTACTAGTTTTTGTAAGAACAAAGTAATGCTATGTAATATTTATTAAAATTTTATTACATTAAGCATGAAGTATGTCATTTAGTCTTCACATATTATGAAGTAGGTAGATATTATTTCTCATCATTTGTGCAAATATATACAAATAAGAATTCATGAATCTTAAGTCTACAAGTGACAACATTTTACAAAGTGAATATACCTATGTAATTCCATCAGATGACATTATCCGTTCCCAGATAATGCTGGTGAGCCCCCTTCCAGATCTTGCCCCGTACTGAATCTAGTCATTGCCTTCCCACAAAGGCAATCACTTTTCTGAATTTTACTACAACTGATGAATGAACTTCCTATAAATATGCATTATTTTGTGTTAGGCTTCTTTTTCTCAGTAGTATGTCTTGAGATTTGTTCATGGTATTTTACGAAACAGAAACTCGCTCCTTTTCACTGACATGTAATGTGTGGATATATCCTGGTGGATTTATTCTTTTTTCTGTGGATAGACATTTGGGTTGTTTCCAGTTTTTGGCTATGATGGATAAAGAGCTATCAACATTCTTGTTTGTGCATTTTTGTGCACATAGGTACTTGTTCCTAAGGGTGGATATTTAGGAATGTAGCTGCTGATTTATAGGGCATGCATAGGCTCCACTTTAGCAGGTATTGACAAAAATTTTCTATCAGTTGAGATTTCATCAGAAACCTCAAGCCACTATAAATCATATATGATAAGGAATTTATTACCATGATTCAACTTTACTCAATTGTGGAAACTGGTGGAGCTGTCTACTGAGGATGCTGCCCCTCTGTCTAGTATCAAAACTGAAATTATTCTACATCAGCCAGACAAGAAGTCGGGAGGAAACGCTGATTTTAGAAGAAAGCAATGAGAAACTGGAACTCACAAGGCAGAACTAGAATGCTTGAGGAAAACTGAAACCCTTGAGCAAACTCTAACTCTAAACGGCTTTGGTCACTTGCCACCACCAACACTGGCACTGTGGGTCATCTGCAGGAGAAGCTGTTGTTCTTTGCTATGGGGCTGTGTGTGTATTTGGCTTAAGGCTTGGAGAACAAGAAGGAGATTAAGTGATAGCTGGTGAGCCGCTGGTGAGCCCCCATTTAGAGCTCACTTAGAATGTCTTTTCCAGTCAGGGCTAACAAGGAATCACATGGAGAAAGAACTATGAAATGCAGTTCTGGATTATTTGTGTAGACAAAGGAAATATCCACTACACTCCAGCTCTCTTTCAACTATCCTTAATTCTTAAAAAGAGAAGCAAAATTATATTTCTATCTAACATAATGCAAGTATCTCTCATATAACCCCAAATATGCCATCTTCTCTTCAAAAGAGAACATAACATACTTGAATCTATTTTTGGCGTATAGCATTTACCCCTTTAGCTAGGTCAAACTCTCATTTTTTAACTCCTGTATTTACATTTAATTTCTATGAGTATGTATTATATTAGGTGGTAGAGAATTGGTAAGGAAAAAGAAAAAAGTGATTAATATAAATAAAAATATAGTCATATCAAAATAAAGAAGAATATCCTTAGCTACTCTAGTCCTCATTTCTACAACTAGGCACACAGTTGGAGCCAGTATCATTCTTTTTAAAATGGTCATTGTTAATTTTAATTTATATACAATTATGGGATAAAAGTAATGTTATGATTCATGAATGCAATGTAAATAATTAAATCAAGCTAGTTCACATTCATTACCTCAAATACTTAAATGTTTTGAAGACTTTTGAAATTTACTTCCTTAGCAATTTTGAAATGTACAGTATTATTAACTATATTTACCACACTGTGCAATAGAACTATTAAAAAAACCTATATTCCTCCTGTTTGAGATTGGGCACCCTTTGATCATCATTGCTTCATTGCCCCCAGCCCCCAGCCTCTGTAACCCCATCATGCTGCTCTTTGCTCCTATAAGTTTGATTGTTTTAGATCCTGCAGTGTTTGTCTTTCTGTGCCTGGCTTATTTCAGTTAGCATAATGTTCTCCAAATTCATCCATGTTGTTGAAAGTGACAAAATTTCTTTCCTTTTTGAAGATTGGTTAATATTCCATTGTTTATATACACTACCTTTTCTTTTATTTGTCCATTTGTTGATGGACACTTTTGTTGATTGCATAACTTGGCTATTGTGGATAGTGCTGCCTTGAACATGAGTGTAGACATCTGTTCCACAAACAGATTTCATATCTTTTGGATAAATATCTGGAAGTGAGATTGCTGGATCTTCTGGTAGTTCTATTTTTCGTTTTCTGTGGAATCTCCACACAGTTTTCCATAGTGGCTATACTGATTTATGTTCCCATCCATAGCATAGTAGAGTTCCCTTTCCTTCATATCCTCATCAACGCTTGTTATCGTTCATCTTTTTGGTAATAGCCATCGGACAGCTGTGAGATGATATTTCATTGTCGTTTTAACTTGCATTTCCCTAATGATTTGCAATGTTGAGCATTTTTTCATATACCTGTTCATCATTTGTATGTTTTCTTTTGAGAAATATTCAGGTCCTTTGTCTGTTTTTTAATTGAGTTTTTTGTTTTCTTGCTGTTGAGTTGTTTGAGCACCTTATATATTTCAGATATACATTCCTTATTAAATGGATGGTTTACCATAATTTTATCTCATTCCACAGGTTTTCTCTCCATGTTCTTGTTTCCTTTGCTATGCAGAAGCTTTATAGCTTAATGTAATCCCATTTGGGTCTATTTTTGCTTTCGTTGCCTGCACTTCTGAAGTCAAATAAAAAAAAATAATTATCCAGAGCAGTGTTGTGTAGTTTCACCCCTATGTTTTCTTCTAGCAGTTTTTGGTCTTGTATCTAAGTCTTTAACTGATTTTGAGTTGATTTTTGTATGGAATGTGAGATAAGGACCCAATTTCATTCTTCTATCTGTGAATATTCCGTTTTCTTAGTGTCAATCCCATAATTATTTTTCACCTAAGCAAGAACTCAGCGGGTTGTAATTCCTTTCCTGGTATGGTGAGTCAAATATTTATTCCTGAAGGATCTGGGTGACTTAACTTCTACCTATGTTGGGTATCATTTTCTATTTATTTTAATGACAGGACTTAGGAGTACTAAGAGGCACCCAAAGGATACTCTGCATTTCAGTTGACTCTCTTATCCTTATTATGTAGTAGTGCAATTTCTCCTTGATAATCAGGAATAATTATTCCAGGCAGTCTAGTAACTGTTGAATATTGATATAGAAGCTGAAAACAGACAGTTATCAATTTCAACTTCTAGTGTGATGGAAACATTACAGTACCCTGGTTGAAGCATTAATCTTTTAAAACTGTAGACTTTGAGATAAAAATTAATCAAATATGGTAGTTATATGTGGCTATTTATATTAAATTATTTTTAATTAAATAAATTTAAAATTATATGATCTCACTTGAAGTGGCCATCTTTTAAGAGTTCCATAACCACATATAGCTAGTGGCTACTGTGTTGAATTACACAACTGTGGAACAGTGTTATCTGGTCTAGAGACTACCAGAATCCAAAGTTTTGTTAACAAGCAACATTTTTACTAGGGGAATATCAGGGCTAATAGTTAGAACTGAGTTCCTCTCATTTCTAACTATGATGATCCTTGGACCCATGAATTTTGGCTATGGGGAAACGGCACTATATATAGGTTGCTGAGTTAGAGCATTTACTGCATCCTAGAGGACATTATCTCAGCCTCATAAGGTGTTCTTACCCACTTGGTGCCATGACTGAGTCTTCTAATAGCTATTGCAGCATTCTATCATACCACTGCATTAGGATGATAGGGAACATTGGAAGACCAGTGAATTGCATAAATACAAGACTGTGTCCCTTGGTCAGAAGCAAAGCTGTATGGAATATCATGATGGTGAATAATATTGAAGTTACTCTTTGGTAAGTGTTCACATGAAGAACAAATACTGTTATAGTCCGTGCCCAGTTACAGAACCAGTTTTCCCAATATGTTTCTTCCAAGTCCTTGTCCACTTATCTCATCTATTAGCCACTGTCCATTAAGTGGCGTAGATTCACACCTGTGGCCAGAAGCCATGGTTTTGGCAGAAGCATTATAGGCAAATCAGGTAGATTCACATTGAGAGTATCTATTCCAGTGGGAACAAAATGCTACTTCTTGCATTATGAAAGGTCTCACAGGAGTGTCCAAGGGAGAGAATACAGCCGTGGGTTCTTAGTTTCTGTTTCTGGTTGGGCCAGTAAAAGCCCTTTTTCATCCTTCTTTTCTGCATATCACTAGAGGCAGAAACTAAAATCTATGGCTTCAAGCTGCTAAAAGCAGAACAAAACAAAACAGAACAACAACAACAACAAAATAAGGCAAGTAGGACAAGCTTGGATGTGATCAACCTGCACCACATTGCTCAACAAGCTCCTTGGTGAATGGTGCAATACCGGGGGCTCAACATTTGTCTCTGCTAATGGCAGGTTAGCAATGGCTTTAGCCAAATTGGCCATTGTGGGTGATAGTTTATGTTTTTAAAGCCCAAGATTCAACTCTAGCCCTAAAACATCACCACTTCATTCATGAAGCTCATTCATGACAAGGACAGAAGTGTCTGACTTACCTTTAGAGAATCGGGCATTTTGTCTAGACGATAATTTAAAATCTCTTGTTTGAGGTTGTTGTTTGGTAAGTGTTCAGATGAAGAGCAAATATTGCCATAGTCTCTGCCCAGTTACAGAACTAATTTTCCAATTATGTTTCTTCCAAGTCCCTGGCCACTTACCTAATCTTTTAGCCACTGTCCATTAAGTGGTATAGATTCACAACTCTGGCTATGTTTTTCTTCTTCCAAGCAAAGCAAACATCCAGATTCGCTGCTCAAAGTTTTGTCCACTGGAGGCCTTCCCTTCACCTTTGTCCTCCAAGGCCACCCCAAATAGGTCTATGAGGTGCTCCCACCTTTAAATGAAGCCATATTATTTTAGTCAACCAGCTCTAGGGAAATCTCCATGTGGCCAGGAGGGCAGGTTGAGAAAGAGGAGGGATTGGATCAGGAATATGGCCTGTGAGCCACTTGCTCATGTAACTTACATTTGCCTTTAGGATATGACTGAGCTGAATCTCCTACATGCCATTTGAATATAAAGTGCTGCTGTGCTGCTCAACGTTTTGGTTTGATGGTCGGATAGCAACCAGTTTATGACAGGCAGCTAAGGCCATGTGGTAATTTGGTAACCTATGATAAAACACCATCATTTGCTTGGCCCCAGAGAAAACAGAAGTTATTTTTCAAAACTATAATAATTGTTTGCAAAGGATGACATAGCTGTGGTCCAAAATTTTAAATGTTTGTACTGTGAGCCTCCTAGAGCATTTTGTCAAAATCTCCATGAAGCACCCTATCTGTCACAGACATGTCAAGCATCATGAGGATATAAAGGGTCATCTGGTCCAACTATTAGGGCAGCTGAAGAATTATTATTATTATTATTTTACCTTGGCCACATTTAAAATTGGTAGATTATCAAGTTATTCTATGAGTTGGTCAGAATAGCATGTCCAAGTGAGGTTTATGATTCTTCAAACTCTAAAGTGGTATACTAGGCATTTTGGTCCATTTTTAGTGATAAAAAGGAGCAGATGAAGCAACTAATCTTTCACTTTGAGAATATCACACCATGCCTCTGTGCCCCTAGAAATGTCACTTTGGTGACAGATACCTAAATTTGTGTAGGATTTATTTCCTTTTTTCTTCCTGAAAAAAGGAAACAAATGCATATATCTTTGGAAGGTGTATAAAGCAGTTATTACTTTCTGCTCATCTGATCTAATCAGTGAATCATAAATGTAATGGATTGTCAGAGTAATGACATCCTGTAGAATGAAGATGCCATAGAAGTCCCTGTGGAGTAGATTATGGCATAGGACTGGAGGTTTAATATGATACTGGCTCTGTTAGGGAAAAGCAAATTGTTTCTGAAGTTCTTTACACACACACACACACACACACACACACACACACGAGAGAAAGAGAGCAGAGAGAGAGACAGAGAGATAGATGCATTTTCAGATTGCAGATGCCAGGAGGTCTGTTGATTTGTTCCAGTAATGAGACTACAACTGGGCCAGCAATTGCAATGGATTTCACCACCTGATTAAGTTTACAATAATGTATTGCCACTTTCAAAGTCCCATCTGTCTTTCGCACAGGCCAAACTAATGGGTGTGTTGAATGCAGGTGTGGTAGTGTCACCATACTGCACCCTTTACACCTTCTTAGTGGCTCTTATCCTCAAAATCCCTAAAAAGTATGCTATTTGCTTTGGGTTTAGTATTTTGGTAGGTAGAGGCAGTTTCACAGGCTTTCATCTGGACTTTTTCTGCTATATTTGCCATGGAGATGTTCATGTACTTGGTTTATGCCTCTAAGAAGCTGACAGAGGAGACTTAGTGGGAGCAGAAGGAGTTGAAGGTCTGACTTATGCCCCAGGCTAACCAGGAGAGCTGGCAGATTAGTGACAACTTACATCACCTGCCCCAGTGCCTGGTGTAACAAGCTGGCTTCAGGGTATAAGATATATGAATATTGCTTTACTTTCCTATCCAAATACTACTTCATAATCATGAAGATGTGTTTCTATTTTATCTTACAAAAGGTTTATTATTTATCATTCAGATTTAGCTCTACAATCTATCTGGAGTGGATTTTTATATGTGGCTTAAGATAGCCACTGAAATGCATACTTTTCCTATATTGATACTGTTAGTCCATTTTTGTTGCTATAAAGGAACACCTGAGAGTGAGTAATTTCTAAAGAAAAAAAGAGCTTGATTTAATGTATAGTTCTGCAGGCTACATATGAAATAATGCTGACGTCTGCTTTTGGTGAGGGCTTCAGGAAGCTTACATTCATGACAGAAGGCAAATAGGAGTCAGCAGGTCACATGGTGAGAGAAGAAGCAAGAGAGAGAAAGAGAGGGAGGTGCCAGCTCCTGTTTAAACAACCAGATGCTGTGTGAACTCATTCTATGGGGAAGGCACCAAGCCATTCATGATGGATCCCCCCACCCATGATCCAAACACTTCTCACTAAGCCCCACCTCCAACACTGGGAATCACATTTTAACATGTGATTTGGAGGGGATAAATATCCAAACTATTAATATGTAAGATACCAATTTGATTCAGCATCATTTTCTAAAAAGGACATCCTTTCCTCCATTTTGCAGTAAGATCTTTGCATAAAACAGGTGACTGACTGTGTAGGGATTGGAATATAATATAATTATTGTACTTTAATAATAATTTTTCTTTTGATATGGAGTCTCACTCTGACACTCAGGCTGGAGTGCAGTGCCACCATCTTGGCTCATGGCAACCTCTGCTTCCTGGGTTCAAGTGATTCTCCTACCTCAGCCTCCAGAGTAGCTGGGACTACA
This sequence comes from Cacajao melanocephalus, assembly GCA_963573385.1. NCBI lineage: Eukaryota > Metazoa > Chordata > Mammalia > Primates > Pitheciidae > Cacajao > Cacajao melanocephalus. The sequence goes on along the minus strand of CAUYLG010064145.1, from coordinate 22,332 downwards.
GGTACACACTACCATACCTGGCTAATTTTTTTTTTTTTTTGGTAGAAATTGGGTTTCACCATGTTGGGAAGGCTGATCTCAAACTCCTGACCTCAAATGATCCCCGCTCTTTGGCATCCCAAAGTGCTGGGATTATAGGTGTGAGTCACTTCGCCGAGCCAATAATGTCTTGATGTCCTGTAATGCAAATTCTCCAAAATTTTTGACTTCACAATTTTCATCTTTTGTTCTTTTACATGTGTTTTAGAACTCACTTGTCAATCATCACCACAATTTCTGTTGAAATTTTGATTGGGGTACACTGAATCTGTAAAACAGCTTATAGAGAATCAACATTTTTACAATATTGTACTTCTGATCTATGAACATGATATATGCCTCTATATATTTGTTTTCTAATTTGTCTCAATAGAATATTGTAGTTTTCTGTCATGTACATGTCCTTAGTTAGATCTAGTCATAGGTATTTGATGTTTCTGTGGTGCTATTTTAAATGTATCTTTTTAAAAGATTGTATCTGAATTGTTTTAGTACTATGTAGAAACTTTTAAAATAGATATTTCATCTTGTAATTTTCTATATTTAAATATCAGTACAGTCTATTGAATTGTCTATGTACTCAGTTATTTCATATAAAAATAATGATCCTATAATTCCTATCTTTCCAATTCTTATAACTTTTATTTGAAAAAAATCCCCAGCTGGACGTGGTGGCTCATACCTGTAATCCCAGCACTCTGGGAGGCCTGAGGTCAGGAGTTCAAGACCAGCCTGAACAACATGGAGAAACCCCATCTCTGCTATACATACGAAATTAACCAGGCATGGTGGCGCATGCCTGTAATATCAGCTACTTGGGAGGCTGAGGCAGGAGAATTGCTTGAATCCAGGAGGTTGTAGTGAGCCGAGATCGTACCATTGCACTCCAGCCTGGGCAACAAGAGCAAAACTTTGTCTCAAAAAAACAAACAAACAAACAAACAAAAAAACCCTTTTAGTGTGTTCTGGAGTCTCCAGCACAATGCTGACTAATTATAAGAACAATGAACAGTTTTGCCTTATTTAAATGTTAGCTAGGATTTTCTAGAGTCTCCTTATTAGGTTAAGAAAAGTCTGCCTTTCTATTTCTTGTTGCTAGGTTTTTAAATTAATAGAGGTTGATTGATTTAAAAAAAATACAGAGATAATCATATGACTTTTCTTTATTTTTATGATAATATGAGTAAATCACATGAATCAATTTTTTAATATTAGCTGACTTTGCATTTCTTGAATAAATGTAATTTTTAAAATACATTATTTTGAATTCGACTGCTATAATTTACTTTGGTATGTACATATACTTAACATTTATGCTCATGAGAGAGATTGCTGTTAGTTTCTTTTATGATCCATAGACTGCAGATTTGGAAATTAAGGTATACAGAGTTTAAATAATTAACCAAAGCCAGACAGTTACTTACTTACTTCCTTAAAGTAAGGAAGTCTGATTCAAGAATATATTTTCATGAAATTAAATTAATAAATGACAGTTGTGGATTACAGTGTTTTCAGAAAATTACATAAAAAAGATCCTGCTGTTCTGTGATATTCCCTATAATCAAGATTATAAATTTGTATTTGTCTACAAATCATACCATTTTGGCAAGTTTTATTTTTTTCCATGCAATGGTAATGTGTTTTCATCTCAGCTTATAAGGCCCTAAATAACCTCTCTTCTTCTTCCACATTCACACATACTAGTCTTCAGCCATACTGCCCACTTACTGGTTTTTGAAAATGCCTAGGCTAACCACATTTCTCTGTCAAAGTCATTGTACGTGCTATTCCCTCTGCTTAGAAATGTCTCCCTCTAAACATCTGCCAGCCTTAGTGCCTCACTACTTTCACTGCTCTAAAGAAATGCTTTCTTATCAGACAGGACTCCTGGAGCCATGCTGCCATCCTATGCAAGTGACTATCATAGAAGCTTAGAGCCACACTCCCTCCTTCCTGTTCTCCCATAAACTTTTCACTTGTTCCCTTGTATCTTACCTCTTACAGCTAGATATTTTAAATCCATTTCTCTAAGATCTCCAAAAGAATGTAAATTCCTTTAAAAGAAAGAGCTTTATTCTGAATCCTGCTCTATGTCTAAAATCCAGATGAGTACCTGACAAGATTTTTTTTTTGCGTTACAAATATTTGTTCTATGAATGAACAAAGAAATGAATGAATAAATTTACAAGGGTCAAAAGTTACCTAATTTATCAGAAATTCTTGCTAATTATTATTTTTTTTCCTGTGAATCTAACCTGTTTTCCCCTCTTGTGAATCTAACCCTGAAGAAAGACAAGCTTGGTGCCTTCATCATTACTTCTCTTTATAGCAATCACTGCAGAAGGTGTTGATAGATATTTAACACATCTTTGAGATGCATCCTGGCTGTGTCCAAGGTAACTTGGAGGTGGCAGCATTAATCATTTGCCATATGATAAGCTTCTGTTGTTTGCTTGTAGTGCAGGGAGTTCATAATGCCCACTTTATATGCAATATGCTTGAAAAATGAAAGATTATTGTTGATATTATAGTAAGATATGTAATATCATATGTAATTCATTTCCCTCAATGTATGCCGTTTAGCTATATTCAACCCTGTCCTTCACACCTAGTCCTCAGATAAATGTAAATGTGGGATTCTGTATATAAATGGTGCATCTATTTACCAAATTGATTTCTGGGGCCAAAGAAATAATTGTAATTTATGAGATACACCTGTGATAGTCATGAATGTTAAGCAGTGTAGATAGGCTGAGTGGCATGAATTTAATTTTTAATTATAGGTCAACTCAGCTTCCCAGCTTAATTCCATTATGTGAAACATCACCTTTCTTTCTTTCTCTCAATTGAAAGCTAAAGGTGCAATGAACTAACCTTTGAATGTTAATCTCAATGCCAGCAACTAGATGTGCAACTCTGAGCAATTATTCAGCATCCTGGGACCTGAGTTTTTTGGCTTAGCCTGTAGGATTTCTTAGCATCCATCCTTACACTTGCAAAATACAAAGATCCTATATGTCATCATTAGTGAAGGGAACCGGTTTGGGGTTATGACCTAGATGAGAAGAAGTGTTTTAGTTACATCCTATACACAGCTTTCTGATAAAGACAGAGGGGGAAAAAAAAGGAAGGAAAAGAGAGTGACAGTCCTAAGTAGTCATATCTTAAAAAAATATATATATATATATATATATATATATATATATATATATACACACAGACATACACATACATACAACCTCAATTTTTAAAAAGTACAACTCCAGTTTTCCAGACCTTGTTTTCCTGTAGGGCCAGATTGGGGTCAGAGTCACAAAGTAATCCAAGTTTTACAGGCTCTTTCTTTGCCTGCTGACCCAGAATCTCACCGTTTTCTTAAACACCATTCTTCATCTCCATGCATTTGTTTCTAAATTCCCCACTGTAGTGTGCTTGAGGATCAAAAAGAGAACTGGGCAAGATTCAAGCAAAGAGGTTTTGGTGATGTCAATGGCAAGAGTAAAGGTTTGATTGGCTGATGCAGCACAGTGCCATGATGTAGTAGAGCCTAAAGAATGAGACTTGAAGGGGAAGATGGCGATAACATAAGACCAGAAAGGAAGGCAGAGGCTAGATCAAGCAAGGGTCTGTAGGACGTCTCTCTTAGCTTGTATTTATAAACCTTCTGTTCAGTCTATGTGGGATTGAGGTGGGAGGAACATTCAAGTGCCAAATATAATATACTTAGGATTGATCCTTCTTCCACTGCCAAGAGTTTCCTTACTAGTTCAAATTCCTTCTAGGTGGTTCCTTCTTACCTAAATGTAAGAGGCCTCCCAGGAGGTTTCCATCTTTTCATTGATTTGTTGGAGATCAGCCTTACTAACTTATTAGATCAGCCTTGCTAATTTATTTGTGTGTCAGAATCACATTTTAGGTATTCAGTAATGTATCTTAGGCTATATTATAACATAATATTATAATCAAAACTTGTGATGCCTTCAGGTGTCTAAAATCATACATACTAAGTAGACATTGACATCTAATTAGAGATTAAAGATATTTTGATAGGATTACTACTTGCCTTTCTCATCAAAAAATAGGGTTTTAAATGGCTTTTTTGCTATCTCCTTATTGACCCATGAATCCTGGCCAATCTCACTGCTTTATCACAAACGTGAAATCATGCCCCTCTTGAAATAGATCTCCTTAATATGACAGTCCAGTGCCAGTATGATGAGTTTCAAACTCTTGGACAAAATGTAGCCATATGTTTTCAGAAGGGCTGACATAGTTGAAAGTCGATATTTAAAACAACGATTTAGAATCTTTTGTACAACCTTGAAAGTATACTGGCTTCATGCAAACATATTGAAGGCACACACTGATTTCCCATTAGGAAAGATGAGTAAATACATTATCATATTACATATATGTAGCAAGGCTAGTTAACAAGATCTAACAGAATATATATTTCAGCCATAATGATGAAAACAAATGCTTGCATTGGGGAAACTTCCTCAAGTGAAACCAATCATTTTAATGGAAGGAACTCATCGTACTGCTAAAATTATGTTCTAGTGAAAAATGTTTACTTATGGAAATGACGTTCTATTTAGAAATGCTTACAAAGCTTGATGAGGAAGAGCCAATAAACTGAAGTGTAGTATTAATTTCTTTGTAAGGCATTTTATGTGGCTTAACTGTTTTGTGAATTGGTGTAAGGCTGATTTGTTTTTGTTCATTTGTTTTAAAGGGGAAGTATTCATTTGCTGATTCTTTTCCCCTTGTTGGGTTTATTAAATGATTTTCAGGCCCATTATTTCATGCCCTTTATTGGTAAGCTTTTATTGAGTTAATATTGCATTTCTTTGTTTCAAAGAGTTGATCCTATGGTTATTTGAGATGAATTTGTGGACATCTAGGTTTTTCGAAAGACAAGAAGCTTTAATCACAAAGTTGGAAATAAGATGTGTGGGAGTTAGTGATATCCACTTTGCTAACCCCATTATTTTGCAGAGAAACCCAGTAAAAGGTCATTGACTCTTACTTAATTTTATTAACTAAGAGATATATCTAAGTAATTTTATAAGATCTCTCTCCCAGCACTTTGGGAGGCTGAGGTGGATAGATCACCTGAGGTCGCGAGTTCGAGACCAGGCTGACCAACATGGAGAGACCTCATCTCTACTAAAAATACAAAATTAGCCAGGCATAGTGGTGCATGCCTGTAATCTCAGCTACTCAGGAGGCTGAGGCAGGAGAATTGCTTCAACTCAGGAGGTGGAGGTTACAGTGAGCCAGGATCGTGCTCCAGCCTAGGCAACAAGAGTGAAACTGTCTCAAAAACAACAACAACAACAACAAAAACTCTAAGCACAGATTAATTTGAGATCTAAATACAAAATTATTTCTTAACCCTGATGATAGCATGAATAATCACACATTGTTTGAACAAGTGTGTGAAAATTTCCATTCATCTATGGAATAGTTTTTAAAAATTCTTCTATCAGTTAATTGCATATATTTGCCCAGAATAGAAGAGTATATATTTATGTAAGGCTAATAAAATTCTGTTGAAATAAAATTTTCTTAGAGTTTGAGATATAATTTAAAACTTGAAACTCATAGAAAAAAAGCATCATTTTTGATAGTCTTGACTCTTGGAAAGTTCGTGTGCACAGCTAAGGGCCAACGACATTAATAGCAGAAACAGAATTGCCTTAGTAAGGGAAGATTTGGAGGTGAAACAATCATAAAAAGTGTTGGGAATGTGGGGTGCAGGTGGAGCTCCAGAAACAAGGATCCTTCCAGGAAAATCTGAAACCTCTAATGAAAATTCAGAGAAAATGGCCAGAGAAAGTTTCTTTTTCAGAAAGTAATGAGACAAAAGTCAACCTCCTCTTGTAATTTAAAGTTATGTGGCATTGTTACAGAGTTGAATCATGATAATAACAACTACTGTCTTGAATCTAGGGCTTACTGTGTGCCAGGCACTTTGCATAATTTAATTCAGTTAGTCTTGACACTAATTTGCTGGGGTAGGTTTACTGTTGTTATCCCTGTTTTAATAATGATGAAATTGAAGTACAGAGAGAGTAAGTCTAATCACATGGCCAAGATTAGACAGCAAGAGGGCAGAAGAGGTAGGATCTGAACCCAGGACATCTGACTCCAGAATCTGTGCTCTGTGCCACAGGTCTATGCAGGAACGGAAGTTGGTTTCTACCATTCTTGCTCTGTCTGGGTTGTTACACTGCCTGGACTCATATTGGCTCAGGAAGCTGGAAGAACAATTCCATCTTAAGGTTCTAGTGATTATTCTGGACCCTTCCACAAGGGTCAGACCCTCTTACTATCTGTTTCCTGTCTTGGTTGCAGGTGGTAGCAATCAGGTTAGTTTTATGAACCTTGTGAAGGGAGAGAGGAAAGGGAGCCACAACTAACATTTGTTCGAAAGCTAAGCGTAAAGAAGGAGGGCTTATCAAGACAGGACTCTTCAAATAAGAAACCTGAAAAAAAAGTAAAGAATCTTAGCATATATTTTACCCTACCCTAGAATAATGGCCCTCCATTCGAAATGCATAATCCACCTACACCGGGGTTTCTTAACCTCTGCACTACTGACATGTTGAAACATGATTTTTTTGTTGTTGTTTTGGGAGGCTGTTCTGGGTATTGTAGAATGTTGACCAACACTTCTGGCCTCTACTGACTGGATGCCAATAGCAGTTTGATATGATAACCAAAAATGCCCCCAGATGTTCTGTTCCTGGGAGGTAACATTTTTCCTGGTTGAGAACCCCCCATATGTATAGTTGTGATATTCTACTTAGGTAGAATAAAAGGTTTCCATGACTTTAGTAAATATTAGTAGAATGATATTACTTCCTGCATTTTTTGAAAAATGAGGATTTTTCTTTCCTTCCTGATTAGAATTAATATTTCTCTTTTAATTCATTAATTGATTGATGTTTAGTAATATGGTTAGTGGTCTAAGAAAGCTTTTTTTCAGGGTATTAAATACTGAAGCCAAAACAAACAGGAATGCTGAGATACTGACTTACTGAGAAATTTCAGAGATGATTCAATAGAGATATTTCTAATAGAAGAAGAATGGAAGTTTTTCATATACAAAGATAGGGCTCCGATGGACATAGCAAAAAAAAATATCAAAATTGAAATGTTGACTTTATCAGCTTTCTTAAAAGATTAGTATCATGGCATGTCAGAGTTAGAAGAATTGTTTAAGATCCTCTTATTCAATTCTCTGATTTTAAAAAGAAGCAGGGGTATAGGAAACCCAGGTAGGAATGGAAGGCAGATCTGATCCTCATTTTCACTAGACACCGTTTTTCTGAGGAATGCATGAAATCAAGAAAATAGTTTACCCGAAGAGCCTTGAATTTCCACCTGAAGAATCAAGGCTTCCTTTTTTTCTGTTCCCATTAACCATGTGGTTGGTTTCTCTTTCCCCGACTAAGTTTTGCTTTCTGTAGAGCAGAGGCTATCTATATGTCCTTTCACTACCTAACACAGTAATTTCAGTGTTTAAGAAAACAGTATTCTATGCATTTTAAGAATGATACATTTCAAGCACTGTAGATTGAAACAGAGATGGTTGCTAAGTGCCCAATGGTACTTGTGCTTTCCCAATGTAGGGGAAAGTATTATTAGATTCTATCATTTTATTTGATTGATTTTTCCATGCTTCAACGTGGACAGAGCCCTTTTCTCTCTTGCTCAACCTTGGTTCCCCAGGGCCTCACATGGTAATTGGCAAAGAGGAGGTCTTTAATAAATTTATTTGTTGAATGATGAAATAAAGCAGTAGATTTGCCAGGGTAGACACAGTGGAAATTTTCAAAATGAGTTCATAGGCACCGTAGATAACTTGACAACCATTTGCCAAACAGGGCACGTAGCATAACATTTAGAAGTGGCAGGCTCCGCCAGTCAGACTTGGATGAGAAAGCCAGTTCTGCTTGCTGTCAGCTTTATGACCCTAGTAAAGTTATTTAACTCCCCTAAATCTCAACTTGTGCATCTGTAAAATGGACATAATAGTACTATTTATCAGGATTGTTATGAAAATTAAACGAAGTAATGTAGATCTATGGATTAGAATAATGCTTGACACTTGGTAAGCAGGCGACAATTGTGAGCTGGGAGGGAAGGAGGCCCCTCTCCCATCTCATCTGGCTATTCTTGAAAGTTTTATGGGCCCAAACCCAGGTTTTTGGAAGGAATGTTATTCTGTAAATAGGAATTACACCAGGCAAGTCTCTCATCACTTCAAACGTCTGTGCTGTAAGCGCCCTCTGCTTCCCTCTCTCCCTGCCCTAGGAGCTCCAGGGGCAGGGCATGGGCCCTAGGCCAGCCCCGCCAACTTTATCTATGTAATTCACTCTTTAACTGGACCCAGAACCTCATCCACAAGACAGCCATTTTGGATTCATAGAAAGAATAAGAAACAGCTCTGTCAAATTCAGCCTGAGTCCTGCAATTCTGCATGAGGAGCGGTATAGAGTGTTCAGTAATTCTCAATAAACTGGACTTCATTGTCCACTTGGCCATTTTTGTCCTTTGCATAAGGAACCTCTAGAGAGAGTACTAAAGAATGAGGTAACAAGCCCCAGCCCTTTTATTATGATTAAAAGAAATGTCAGCCTGAGGATCCTATCCTTCATCTAAATAAATAAAAAATACATCACAATAACAGCTAGCTAAGGGGTGGAATATTTAAGTGAAGAAAATGGAACAAACTATATATTTAGATGCTGCAGAGAAACACTGAGAAATGCTGACTGTATCATAATCCACCCCCCATGCACGCACCCACTGCTACTCACCTCATGCCAAATTGTATCATCTATGTACTTCTGAATGTTTCCCTCCATGGTTTGTGACTTTGGGGTTGCATATGGAGTTTTTTTTTTTAGTCATTCCAGACAGGGTAATTAGAAGATGAGGACTCAGGTGTTGCATGGAGGTGAAGCCAAAGCTGAGCCGACCAGAGGCTGGAGCGCCCCCTTGAGGAAAATGAAGGAAAGGAAGCTAGCACAGCCCAGCTGAGGCCTGCAGGAGGTTGGGGGTGATGGAAAAGAATGGGCAAAGGTGGCCTCAGAGAATGACTATATTCTGATGACCACTGCAATGCAGATCTGCATAGACTATTTTTAAAAAGTTATTCCTTCTTTTTCCCTCGAGCATGAAAACCTTTTATGTCTATGGGATCACTTGTGGGCAAGAGTCAAGAAGTTGACAAGTTTGAAGCTTGAACAGGCCTTAAACATTAGAAGAAAATATTCATTCATGCACTCAGTCATTCACTTACTCGTTATTTGAGTAAACAGTGTGTTTCTCTTATGCTCCAGACAAGAAAAGAGAAATATTCAGATATACATCTGAGTTGTGTCGAAGCTCTTATTGAAAATTCTGGGGATAAAAATTTTGGAAATATTCTAGCAATCCAGAGATGGTATATTAAAAATAACTGAACACTAGCATATACTGTAAATGAAGCACATAACAAATATCAAAATGTTTCTTAGTTATTTTATTTTAGTGAATATTAGAAAAATACATATAAATGTCAGCATATTTTTACTGGTGTCTGGTATAGACTTTAGATCTTCAATAATTATCTTTTAAAGAATAATAGTGGTTTTGTAGAGCTATATACCCTAAATTTTGTTGTAACTGCTCTATCTTAGAATGATAAAAATAAATGTAAGACTTTTTAGAGAAAATCATCTATCACCCACTCATAACTGGGTGATAAATGATTAATTTTAGTTCATATTGTTGATTGGCTGTTTATGATAATTGCTTTTTGATTGGTTTGTGCAAATTGGAACTTGAAATTCCAAGGTGAGATTTATAACTCCAGGAAGATTTTTATTAAGCCCTGAACAAAAAAAAAGTGTGTTTATAACATGAATTTTAATTGAATTCCACTGGAAAAAAAACAAGTTCATATTTCACAATTAAATGAAAACCACTTAGGATTAAGAAATTCCTATTGCTGAAATATTCTGAGTTCTTTATAAAAGGTAAGCATTACTGGCTTGTTTTAGCACTACTGGCTCTAATAATCAAAATCACATCTAAATTCCAAAATAATGATACTGATAGCTTACATTTATTTATCACTTAGGATGTGCCAACTTCTGTGCCAAGCACGGGTCTGCTGGTTATTTTACTTAGTACTTACTATAGCCACATGAGACAAGTATCATTATTCTCACTTTACAAATGAGTTGCTGTATCACAGAGATGTTGAGTAATTTGTCCAAAGTCACACAGCTGGTAAAGAGTAGAGGCTGGATATTCCGGATCTCCCTGTTTCCTTAGCCCACTAGATTAACTAAGCTGGATGTCATTATATGGAAATTACTTTCTTTAACATTGTCAGCTGACATTTGCATTAGAAAAAGAGAAACATAATTCTTGTTTGAATTCAGAACTTGAAGGAGAAAATAGAGAGGAGAGTGGAGCCTGTCTCTTGGTGAAAATTATAAATGTAATCTCAATGGGACATGCCCTTTGATGGTTATTCTGTTCTGCCTCGTGGCCTCCCACTCAGCTCTAAGAACTTACTAAGCTTGAAGGATAACACATCCTAACCATTCTGAGGATTTGAGAAAACTCCCCAATGTATGCATTATAAGGGGAAAATCCCAATTGAATCAAAACAAAACAAAATGGGAAAGAAGAAAAATGAAAAAAACAAAAGTTCAGCTCTGTTCTGCTCAACCCACTTTTTCCCCACCATCCCCATTTGGGAGACTTTTTCAACTTTCTCATGGTTTGAGCACAGATTTAGCTTTTTTGGGAAAACCATATTTGTCTTAGGCTAGAATATCTTTCCTAAACTTCCCTGGCCTATTTATTGAGGAGAGCTTCTGTTCCTTATCACAGTTTCTCCTTCCAAATTCACTATTGTGATAGCAACCATAGCCTCCAAACTCTAATAATTAATACTCAGTAATAGGAACGTAGGCAAATTTATTGTTTGTTTCTCTCACCCCAAAATGAAATTGCTTTTTCTTTAAGATCTCAGGGGAACACTAGGTAGTGTGGCTGTCTTTTCTGCATCTCGTGCCTGAAAAATTCCACTGACGGAGATTAATTAGTATTGCGTTGAGAATAAATTATTTTCCCTAAAAGCTCTCAACTAATGCCACAAAAATGATATTTTAGTCAGAGATTCCAAACTGAATTGAGTCCTCCTTTCTCACTGATCTTAAGCCAATCGGAGATGTTTGTAATATTTATCAATTTAAAATGACAGGCCAGACAAATGCCAGATTGATCAAATAGAGATGAAAAAAGAAAATGGGGCTGCAAGACAGACTGGGAATTAAGATGAATGCAACAGAAATATGCTGTGGTTTTAGATGAAACATCAAATTTTTTCGTGGTATAAACCCAAGTATCAATTTATGAATAATATGTTATTTGGATAATACTTATATTTGAAAATATTTGGAATTCTTAATTTGATTTTTTTATTCCCTGTGATTTTTTTTTATTTTCAGCTTTATTATGAATTTCTTTCTCACAGTCTTTCAGCTGGAGTGGTAATCAACTTTCCCCAAAATTAGTCCTAAGTAGCCTTTGAAAATGATTCTCACAGTTCCCATGTTAAAATTATCTAAGCCTCTTACAATGTCCTCTCTCTTCCTACCCTCATGCTAGCTTGAATCTGCTATATCTTTGCAAGGGATCCCTTCTACATTCCACATTCTGTACTTGTTAATTTCTGGTGCTCTACTAGTGAGGAGAACATTTGCCCTCACTTTTATTTGAGAGAAAAGAGAGATGAATTATTGTACTTTTGGAGGCTGAAACATTTTGATTACATAATTTCAAGACGTTGTTTTTTGTTATGTCTTTCAATTTTCTCGAGAGTGGCAAAATTGTCAAAATGTTAGAAAAATGTAATGTCTTTTCAAGAAAACACAAAGAACTGATATGAAATATTTGGCCATCTTTCTATATTAAATAAAGCAACAAATATGTATTACCTTTCTCATTCTAGTCATGAGTAGAAGGTTTGTTTCTGGTATATTCAGAAATGTTAACCACTTCAATGTAGGAGATAGAAAAAAAATACTATCAGTTTTTAGAAGTTTAGCTTGAACTATAGCTGTCATTTTGTTCTTGAGATACCTATATCTTTATCACATTTGAGAAAACTGAAGAAAACAGACAGTGCAGATCTAAACTCTTGAAAATAGGCAGATAAAGTCATGAATATGTGAATGGATTTTGAAGGATTCTGGAATGTTCTGATTCCTGCACCTTTTTCCAAAACTATCTACTCTTCCCTATTCAGAAACATGTCTATATGGTGGGTTAACTCTCTGTTTTCCTCACTTGAGTTACCTTTTTTTAATGTATGGTTTTAAGTCCTGTTAAAGTGCAAGAGCATTCTTTTTCTTGTTTTGCAAAAGCAAAAAAACACAACAATGAATGTATTTACTTTGCAGAGATAGCACCATGGTTACTGCAGAGTGTGATCATGATTAATAGCAACTTCAGGTGTTGCCTGGCCTAGATTTTCTTGCCTAGGAGGTAGCCTCATTAAAATGGAATGCATCTTCACCTTCTAAATGAAGAATCTGGGTGGTTTTGATAAAACAGTAGAAGGTTCAGGAAGAGGATTTAACCACTTGAAGTGCAGGTGCAAGTGATGGTGCCACATTAGAGGTTCAAGGGCACAGAAGAAGGAAACAGACATTGAGTAGAAACAAACTTACTTGCTTTACAATTTTGCTGAAAGCAGCTTTGGCAGAAGACTTCAGTTATTGTCACCCAACTTGTTTATAGTTGCCAGTCCACATTTTAACCTCACCTCAACCTTCAAAATGCAGCAAAAAGACATGATTATAAATGAGAACAACTACCACTCAATAAAAAACTGTTAGGTTAAAAGAATCCACAGTGATAAAATGCAGTCATCCCAGATAGACTCAATTGTAAAAACTTCCTTATTTAAAACCTTGCCTCTCGTGTAAACACTGTTCATTTCGTCTTTTGTAGGCAGGGCTTTTCTGCAAGAATCTGAATATGAACAGTCAGTGTTCCTATTAAAAACAGATTCCTAAGGTGAGGAGGAGTTATTATGTATTCTTTGCCCACACCATTAGCATATCATTAGCAGGATATTTTAAGATTACATAAATAAATTATTGTTATGTCACTGAATTATATAACATATTTAATATATATACAATCTATACATATATAAACACATAAACACACATATGTACATATATAATATACACAAATACACACACAGAAATGTGAAACAACCTTTTGGTTTTTTATTAGCTTTAATAACTAGTAATACATGACCTCTCATGGGCCTAAGATTATTAATATTGTTCTCATTTGACAGAGGAATTACCTTGGATAACCTGTTCCCACATAGAGTTTTATGGTCTGCTTTCTAAATTGTACAAATTACACTGAAGTGAAAGTCACCATGGAAAAGCTCCAGAATCACATTCTTGGCTCTGGAACATAATGCCTTGGTTGTTTGCCAACTTTCTTTTCTTCATTGTTCAGAAGAATTTGTGGAAAATGTTTATATATGTCTACAGTAAGCACTAGCTCTACTGTGTTCTCCTTTAAATTTATTGTTGGCAGCTACCAAGATAGTTTGGGAAAAAAAGATCAGTATCAATTGAATAGTGCATTTATATCTAGGGGATCTCACATTATCCTAAATACGTGATTAATTTGTATCACATCTTAAAAGTGTGGTAAGAGAGCAAAGGCATGAATCAAGACTTATAGGAACTTGCTGATAGAAAAAGATGCTACTGCCAATTTATGATCTTACCAGGGTAAATCTTTCAATGCCTCAATAGTTTCATTACAAGCATCATTAAAAAAAAGAAAATTAGCATTCCATACAATATTCTGGTCATTTAAACACAGTGCTATATAAACAATGCAAGGAACATATATTCTAATGTTAATACAGCTATAGAAATTATAATACAGTATTACATTGAAGTAGCATAAAATAAGATTATGTAAAGTTTATTCAAGAATGCAAAAAATGTTTTACTGTTAGGAAATCTGCTTATCTACTTATATATCTCATCATATTAATAGGTTGAAGAAGAAAAACATGTAACTCAATAAAGAAATTTGATAAAATTATATAACCATTTCCTTTAAAACTTATTAAAGTGGTCCTCTATTTTTCTTAATAGGATAAAACTAATAAAATTCAACTGATGTCTTATATCACACTAGAAGGATTATTATAAAATAATGAATAAAATGTGAATTCATTCTCATCATCATTTTTTAACATAACTCTTCAAAGGCTCACCAGTCCATTAGAAAACAATAAAACCAAGTAGCATAAGAACAGAAAAAAATAAGGCACAATTGTCAACATTTTATTTTTTGATTATATATCTCTAGATCCCAAGATAATCAACCAGGTGGAGGGAGGAGTGTTAGAACTACCCAGAGTTCAGCAAAAATAAGCCATTTAAAAATTAATTTACAAAACTATTTATTTTTATTCTATTTTGACAATAAGATTTTGAAATATATTGGAAACAAAAATAAAATATTCTAAGAAGAGCAAGAAACGCATGACACCTTCATGAATAAAGCTACAAAAGTTTTCTTGAAGTACATAAAATAAGACTTAAAATATGGACAGTTGGTTTTCCAAATATGTCATTTTTTTTAATGAATCTATGTTAAGTCAATCCTAATGAAAATCTAAAGATATTTTGTTTATTTTCTAGAATGTGATCAAATGATTCTAAAGTTGATATGGGAAAGAAAATATCTGATTATAGAAAAACGTCTGAAAAATATGAATGTTGAAGGAAATTTTAAAATATACTGATAAGCCATGGTAATCAGAAAAGTCTGACACTGAAATAAATATAAAGATGTAGGAGAATTTAAATCCACTATTATGCTCCGTTAGTGCATATTAAACAGAAGCATCATTTCCTGGGCATGGATTTAATAACTTTATATCCATTACCCTTGGCTCCATAAGCAACCAAAATTCACTGAAAAATTCATAGTTCTTACTCCTGCATTCAATAATCTTTTTTTTTTAATATGGATGATCAGGTTATATAAGAATGCAAAAAAAATCACTTTTTAAAGTCAAAAGTGCTAATTCATTAGTTCTAATTTCCTATAAACATTTATAGATTTTGCTGCTATTTACATGTTTTACAATTTTCACATATTTAAATATATATATATATATATTTTTTCAAGGAACACATATTTAGAGACAAATTAGAAAATATAGATCTTTACCAATGCTAGACATAATTCTTTTTCATCATTGGCAATCTGATGACTAAAATTATATCTCATCTTAAAGATGTTGTATTTAATTACCACTGGGTTTGAAATTTTCCCTTGTGTTTATGGGCTACTTATATTTTCCTGTGTGCATTGAATATTTATAATTGTAGGGCATTTTTCTTTTTAATCTGGGTTTATATTTTTACAAATTGATTTCTAAGCATATATTTTCATACTGAGGGTGTCAGGCATTTATCTTTCAAACATGTTGCAAATGATTCCCCATATTGTCATTTGACTTTATTTATAATGCATTTCATCATAGAGAAATTATATTTTTTATGTAGTCAATCCTGTTGACCTTTCCCTGAAAGCTGGAACAATGGAAAATGCAATGGAGAAAATGAATGCAGAGTATTGGTGACAACTAGGGAAGCGTATTATTCTCCCTGAAATGTTACATATTTTGTAGTTTTTTTTTCTTTTTTTTTTTTAACCGCAATTAACTCCCTACATGTCTTATATTTACTACAGTATCTCTAGCTTTCATTTATTTTTTTTTCTCTTGGTTTGCCTATTTTTGTTTAATGAATAACAGAACTCCATGATATGGGACCTTAGCTTTATTTGAATAAAAATGTTTATGTGTAAGAACTTAAAAACAAATCCGTCAGCTTCACGTAATTCCTGAGAGGGCTTCAGCAAGAGCGATTGTTTCACTCCTATGCTAATCATAGACAGCCTTTCCCAAAGACTATGACTTGGAACTTCTCCAGAGGTGACTTCTAGGCCTATCCCTAGTGAAGTGTTCTAGGGTCAATGAATCTGGGAAATTCTAGATTAAACAAAGTTAAATATGCTTTTTTCTCCTCATCCTGACTTAGAGTCTTCCAGATACTAGTGTATACTATGAAGACTTCCTCCCCAGTCAAGGGTATTCAAGGGTATTTTATTTAGTTTCTCAAACATAGTGCCACAGACCCCTGTTTTCCTCAGAGCTATCAGGAATACAGGCCTGCGGATCTTTGTCACATCTTGAGGAGTCTCTGCTTCAAACGCCACCCTATCAGAATGATTTTCCCCTGATCTTACCTACCTAATGTGCTGTCACACCTACATCAATTTCTATCCTCTCATCTCACTTCTTTGTTTCTTCAAAGAACTCAGTACCTGGCATTCTTATTACTGTTCCTCACTTGCACTTGGAATTTAAGGTCTACTAGAATAGAGCCCTGCGGTCTCTGCAGTGCTTCCTGCATAGTAAATACTGAAAAGCTGTTTGTTGCCTGAGTTTGTTTCTGACTTTTGACCCCAAGTCCACAAGATTCCCGCTCTGCCTCTAGGCATCATAACTGTATTCTAGATAAAAATGGGCAAAAGGCAAAAGCCATGTGCTTGCTGGGTCTGTCCTTTCTGTCTGGAAAACCACTGTTTTCCAAGTGGGTCCACCCTGCCGATGCCTACTTCTCTCTCATTGAGCAGGACCATGTCACGTGACTGCCACAGGTGCAAGGGATTCTGCACAGGTGAATATTTTAATGGAGTAAGTTGCTATGTTAAATGAAATAAGATTTCTGTTAATAAAGAAGGCTATGCTGGGCATTTTGTACACATCGACTCCCAGAAAGCTGTGATTGTCATACAGTTGGCTTCACTCATATCACTTGTTTGGCTCTCATAGGCATTTGAGTTTACAACCTTGAACTAGAAATTTCTTAAAGTCATTTTCAATCTTTAAATGTTATGATTTTATGTTCTATACATCTCCAGAAAATGCCCCAGACTTATCTGTATACATATGATTTTCATGTGTTGAGTTTAATTGGGAAAAAAGCTTTCTTGTTTCCCTCCCATTTAAAAACAAGTCAACACTTCTAGATAATGGTCAGCTCTGCTCTGAAGTCATTCTTGGTCATGTTCACTGAAGTAGAACAAATGCTCTGGAACAAGTAAGTGTCCCTCCCCTGGGATGGTTTGTCATGCAACCATCACGAGTCCTAATCACAGTCTCAGGACAATGATGACGCTGTCACTGAGAGGTCAGGAGAGGAAGCTGAGAAGCTCTGAAGTCTAAGCCAGAGCAAGAGTGACAGAGTACACATTAAAAAAAAAATTAGACCCACATGCACACACAAAAAAATGAAGACACATGAAGAAAACACTTTGTGAAATGTGTTGAAAATGGGAATATTTGGTTCTATAAAATATCCTGTCACCTTCTAACAACTTTCCATTTTGCTGCTTGATAAGTGACAAGTTTCACATTGCACAGGTGGCCAGTTTCACTAAAAATAGTTCTTGAGCCTTATCAGTATCATTTATCAGAAGCAGTGGGGAATGTTACCTTGTACTGGAGACATTCTTTCTGGGGCTATCTAAACTCCTGACTGCCACTGCACTTTAAGATGGGCCAAGATGAGATGAGGGCATTTATTAAGTGGCTGCTAAGTGGGAGGCATTATAGAAGACATGTTCACATTTATCATATTATTTATTTCTGTTATAATCTTTTTTAACATACTACAAAAGAAGAAATTGAAGTACAGGGTGCAAATGTAGGCAGATTATTTGAAGCTGCTGTTTTCTCTTTTTCTCTAAGCTTATTGTGATTGGACTGGGTGACATTCTTTCATTTATTTAAGACTAATATTCAACAAATGTCTTAATTTCCTTAAAATTTAGTTTCTTCATTTGTGGAATGGAGATAATAATAGCTACCATACATCCCTCACCAGATTTGCATAATAATGAAATGAAATAATATGTAAAAGTGTTTTTGTTACTGTCAATAATATGTAAAATCAAGTTTGTTTTATAATTTTCAATTTATGTTCTTATGAGGTTTTCACAAAACCATCTAGAATTGCATTTTTGTTTATGAGACTAGAGGGCGAAGATTTTTTTCCCAGTAAGTATATCCAGTTGATGCACCATTATTTTTAAATGAATGCTAACCCTTTCCCACTGTTCTGCTGTGTCATCTTTGTAATAAGTCAGGTGACATATAGCTACAAGTCTGTATTAGGACTCTGTTCTGTTCCAATAGTCTGTCTAACCTTGTTCCATTGCTGCCTTGTCTTAATTACTATAAATTAAGTAAATAGCTTTAAAATAATTATTGATGCCTAGTAGTGTTAATCTACTAAATTTGTTCTTTTATGAATGGGCCTAGCTATATTTAGACCTTTACAATATTGAGTTTTCCAGTCCTAGAACATAGAATATCACTCCATTTATTTGGGATTTCATTGATTTCTCACAATAATGTTTTATAATTTCCAGTGAGGGGATCCCACATATGTTTTCATAAATTTATTTTCATTCAATTTTTTAAAGTTTTTATGAATTTATTTAATTTTAAATATTACTTTTTAGTTTTTCTGACTGGTATGTAGAGATACATTGTGCTATTTAATATTGACCTTGTATCTAGTATCTTAGGAAATTTATTTTAGATGTTTGTCTGAAGATTTATTTTATCTTTTTAATTTAAACATTCATGTCATATATGAATAATCGTAACTTCATTTTATTTCTTCATTTCTAGTCCCTTTGACTTTAGTTTGCATTTTTGCCTTTTTGCACTGCCCAGAACCTGTAGCATATTTTTGAATAGAGGTAGTGACAATGGGTATCCTTCTCTCATTCTCAATATCAGGGGGAATATTTGTAATATTTTATGAATAAGTATAATGTTTGCTTAGATTTTAAAATAGATAATATTATATTTAGGATAGCCCATTAGGTTCCTAGGATACTGAGATATTTTTAAACCATTTAATCAAATTTTAAAAAATCTCTGCCTCTCAAATGTGACTGGGTACCTAAATATCATCAAACATATGTATGGAGTTTGTGATGTACAAGATTAAAACAGGCAAATAGAAACTATAAATGAGGAACATGAATTTTTGGAATGAAAAGATCCACGAATTGATTTGCACCATGAATTTTTAAAAGCCCACTCTAGTGCAAATCACTGTGGAATTTTAGAATAGAAATTTTAAACATCTCCAAAGAAAGAAAAAAAGACATAAACAACAAGGGAACATATAATCTCAGAATCTGACTGTCTTTAGACTTTCTAAGAGCACCATAGTGGGAAAAATACTAAATAAATAAATACAATAATCACTCCAAAATTTGAAGAAAAATTATTTTCTCCTAGAATTCTGTACCTTGACAAATATCAAGAAGGTGTGAGAATACAATAGAAATATTTTCAGACTTGTAGTCTTCAGATATTCACTTAGTCTCATATGATCTCACCTGCCATCCTCCATCATCCTTTCTCCCTCTCTTCTACCAAAATTATTACAGCAGTGCCTCAAATATAAGATTCTTTTGTGAAATACAATAAAAAAATGAATTACTGGAAAACTAAAGTTTTTATTAAGACATAAGCCCAAATATTTATTATTAGATTCAACACACATTAAATTACATTTCAATAAATATGATCTGAAAATAGCTAACATACAGAAAAAAGAATCTCAGTATCTGTATTTGTTGTTCATTGAAAGTAAGTATAAATTAATAACAGGAAGAAAATTGAAAAATTCACATATATATGGAAATTAAACTCCAGAAAAATAAAAAAGAATAAATCAAAATGAAAATTTAAAAATATTTTTAAAACATCAAAATGGAAATACAACATACTAAAAGATGTTCAATGAAGCAATAGCAGTTATAAGAGGAAAGCTTATTAATGAAAATGCCTATATTAAGAAATGAAGAAAAATCTCAAATAAACAATCTAGCTTTATACTCTGAAGAACTAATAAAAAAACAATCTAAGCTCAAAGGTAGCAAAAAGGAGAAAAAATAAGGATTAGAGTAGAAATTCATGAAATAGAAAATTAAAAGATAATAGAAAAGATCAACAAAATGAAGAGTTGGTTATTTGAAAACATAAACAATCTGTATTTGGATTGATCAAGAAAAAGAGAGACAGGACTCGAGTAAAAACAATTATAAATGGAAGAGGAGATGTTATAACTGATATCCCCCAAATGCCAAGGATGTTAGGACTACTCTGAACAATTTTGCACCAACAAATTGGATAACCTAGAAGAAATGGAAAAATCTCTAGAAACCTACTAAGTCTGAATATTGAAGAAATGGAAAATCTGAATAGTTCAGTAAGAAGCAAGGGGATTAAATCAGTAATCAAAAACCTCCCAACAACAACAACAAAAAAAAACCAGGACCAGATGGCTTCACTAATGAATAGTACCAAAAATTTAAAAAAGAATTAACACCAAATCCATGTCAAACTCTTCCAAAAATTGAAGAGGAGAGAACACTTCCAAACTCATTTTATGAGGCCAGCATTACACTGATACCAAGGCCAGACAAGGACACTACAAGAAAAGAAAATTACAGACCAACATCTGTGATAAATGTAGATGCAAAATTCTCAGCAAAATACTAGCAAACTGCATTCAATAACACACTAAAAGGATCATTCATTATTATCAAATTGAATTTATCTCTGGTTTGCAAAGATAATTCAACATATGCAAATCAACAAATGTGATATACCATATTAGTAGAATGAATTTTTAAAATCATGTGATCATTTTAATAAGTGCAGAAGAAGCATTTGACTGAATACAACGTCCTTTAGTCATACAAAGTTTCAGCAAATTGGGCATGAAAAGAATTACCATAACGTAATAAAGGCCTTATATGACAAGCCCACAACTCACATGATACTCACTGTTGAAAAGCTGAAAGCTTTTTTTCTAAGATCAGGAACAAGACAAGGATGTCTACACTCATCACTTCTATTCAATGTTGTACTGGAAGTGCTAGAGAAAGTAGGCAAGAAATAAAAGGCATGGAAATCAGAAAGGATGATGTAACATTGTCTTTACACATGACATGGTCTTATATGTAGAAAGATTTAAAGACATCATTGAAAAAATTAACTAACAAATTCAGTGAAGTTGCAGGATAGAAAAAACAACATATCAAAATCAGTTGCATTTCTATATGTAAGAGAAAATGATATAAAAAAGAAAAAAATCCCATTAACAGTAGCATTAAGAAGAGTAAAATACTTAGGAATAAATTTAACTGAGAAAGTAAAAGATCTGTACACTACAAACTAAAGCATTGATTAAAAAAAAATGAAGACACAAGTAAATGGAAAGAGATTCCATGTTCATGGATTGGAAGAATTCATATTGTTAAAATGTCTATACTACACAAAACAGTCTATAAATTCAATGCAAGCTCATCAAAATTCCAATGGTGTTTTTCACAGAAATAGAAAAAGAAAATCCTAAAATTTACATGATGGAACGACTAAAAGGTCCAGAGTAGCTAAAGCTATCTTAAGAAAGAAGAGCAAAGCTGGAAATATCATACTTCCTGTTAATTACACTTGAAAGTTTTAGATGCTCCACAGTTGTAACTTAAAGTTATTACTGAAATAGTAGTTTCTTATTTTAAACATCTCTATGTATAATGAAATAAACACTATGTATATGAATATTTAATGTTTTTAATGCCACAGATGTGCTTGCTTTCTTCTTTATCCATTATAGGTTGAATTGGTTACAACAGTACTCTAGGGAACAATGAATATCTAAAATGTTTCTATCTTTATATATATAGATATAAAATAATATTTTAGGTTCTGGGGTACAAGTAAAGAACATGCAGGATTGTTGCATAGGTACATACATGGTAATGTGTTTTGCTGCCTCCATCCCCATAACCTATATCTGGCATTTCTCCCCATGTTATCCCTCCCCAACTCCCTACCCCTCACTGTCCCTTCCCTAGTCCCACCCACCACAGACAACAGTGTGTAATGCTTCCCTCTCTGTGTCCATGTGTTCTTATTGTTCAACACCCACCTATGAGTGAGAACATGCAGTGTTTGATTTTCTGTTCTTGTGTCAGTTTGCTGAGAATGATGGTTTCCAGGTTCATCCATGTCCCTACAAAGAATGCAAACTCATCTTTTTTTATGGCTGCATAGTATTC